>OFHS01004729.1:0-13250 GCA_900245855.1 Calvadosia cruxmelitensis
CCGAAGGTCGTCATTAATCCTATTGATCAAATAGCTTATGTTTGCAGAGAATTAATTTGTCTATCCAGTAAACCCACTGCCACATCTTAAACAACCCATTAAAGATTTCGCCTTGTCTATAGAAAAAGCCGATGGCAGTAACTACTGCACAAGTCCCGACCAGTTAAATATTCCCGCTTGCGCATTGAATAGGCCTATGTCGGATGCTTCTCCAGACAACCGCTTATGCAGATGAAAACTGAAAAGGAAATATTGGAAATATACTGCCCGCTTCCCGTAAAAGTCTCAAACAAGAGAAAGGAAATTTAATTATTATTTTATTGTTAAACATTTTGGAGGGCCGTCGGAACGGAGGGCCGTAAGCACGTGCTTACTGTGCCTAGTGGATAAAACGGCCCTGGCTATAGCTATCTCTCTGTCATGCTCCTTCCACATTCATACAATAGAATGTCCTGTACACATTATTCCAGCAACGCGGGTAAACTCAACTACGGATTGTCAAATATAAGGCCATTAACCAGTTCAGCCATATCTAATTCTTCACGTTATAGTCTTCGAAAAGGACTTTGAATCACAGCTTTGGAAAAATTAGTTTCTTTTATATCTATTGTTATATAATATCATACACTCTCTGGACGCTTACTAAAATACAAAAAAAATATGAATTGACTTCAAGTGATCATCATCATCAAATCTGTTTTCCTTGCATCAAATCATCATCAATTCATAGTCGTCGTCATCTTTATTTCCAGAGGGAGCATGATAATTTAGATAATGTTCTTTTTCAGAGCCTCGATAATTCGTACCACAAATACATTAATATGGAAAGGGAAGTAGCCTCCGAAAATCATGTGAAATAACAAGCGCCAAGTGAAAATCATGTGAATTTGAAAAAAAAAACGTGAGAAAAGTGCCCGTCTCAGATGATTTTCACATGAATTTCACACAATTCAAGTTCATCGTGGAACTTAATCAATACATTCCAATCACTTGTTTTAGGGCAGATGCTGGACCTTGCAGGGAAAATCGATTTAATTAGTGGAGTAACGTAGAACAAGGACTTGGACAAATGACAACAAAACAACAAACTATCATAGATGTTGACAATCCTAAAATGGGCCTTGGGTATATTACAGCTCTTTGCTATATGTAGTACTGCTGGATACATAATATCTAGAGAACTGTAAACTCAAGTCACGATAAGCCGCTAGATCCACGAGGTCATGATGGATACCCTAGGGCTCCGAGATCTGATACACCTTATCGCCATGCGATAAGGAAACAACCGCAATTACTCTTGTACGACTTAGCTAACGAGACACTCATAAATCGCAAGCCTTGCAATCGACCCTCATGCATTGCAATCCATACGCATCATAGTTAGTTTATTGTAGATTACAAAATGTTGTCTCGTCTATTAAAACGCTGTAAAAGAAGCAAGTTGCTTCTGATTTTGATCAAACCTTGAACGAAAAGATGTGTTGGTGTCGAATGTTGTTGTACAATCAACAAGCGTAAACCAATGAACCAATCTTCCTTGGGGCACTCAACACATAAAACACATAAGATACAACAAGTACACAAGTCCGCTGGGCTGGGAGTCGAACTCGGGACACCTGATTGGCAACTACACATCTTAACCACTAGACCACACTGCTGTTTTGATAAGACAATTTCTAAATACAAAAACAAATTGATCAACTGATGCATCGAGCATAACACTGTAGGATATGTATGTTGAGTGTTGATGCAAGGACAGAGGCAAGTAGGTGTAGTTGGATATATAATAGTGGCAGATACGACGGAGGGTAGCCAGCCCGTCCGAAGGCTCGAGAGTACAGATTGCAAGAGAGCGACATTACGAAATACAAGACATTTATAGCGACTGACGGAGGGCGCTGATTGGCGGTCTGTGTTGTGATGTAAATGTTTGATGAGACTGCCACAACACGACACACTATGAACTGGAGCCATGTGAAATCTATGTGAAATCCATGTGAAAACCATGTGAAACTAAAAAGTGCCCTTTTCAAATCGTGTTTGTTATTTCACATGGTTTTATGGAGAGGGTTTCCCATTTCATATGTTTTTCAAAATGTTATCAAACGTTTTTGGTGACAATCTACCATTTTCAACATGAGTACCGGTAAGTACTAAGTAGCGGGCAATTTATACACAAACTCAGCTTACATCACAGTCAATAATAATTGCAATAGGATCGGGTTTGAGTGCTATAACCAGCAAACTATCCACACACCACTGCTGTTACCTTCTTCTCCTCTCTCTTCACTTTGACAGGTGGCTTTCCTTCACCGTCACTAGAAAATGGTGTGACATCGTGAGCGCTCAGAGGAGAAGCTAATTCTTCTGAGTCATCTGTGTTTCTTGAGGTGTCGGATTGCAACTACCATAAGAATTAATATTTAGATGAATATATCATTCAACAGAACCTGGGTTATGGCAAAGTGCATTACGGTGACCGGTTCCTTTTTTCACCATCTAGTCTCCAGCTAGTCTTAATGTACTACCTCAACTGCAATAGGTCTTAAGTCCTAGACGTACGTCTGTGATAGGCCTGGCTCTGAGATAGGCCTCAAGTCCTATGCCTGGCTCTGAGATAAGCTTTAAGTCTGGCTCTGAGATAGGCCTCAAGTTTCTAGGTCTGGCTCAGAGATAGGCCTGACCTCAAGTTTTTATGCCCGGCTCTGTGATAGGCCCGGCTTCTTTGAATTGAGAACGAAAGCCGACAAAGCCAAATCCTTTAAAAAGGTATCACACCCATGCAATATTGATAATACTGTATACCATGATGCAGCCGTACTTAGACATTTTTTGTAAAGAGCCCTGGCTTCATTAAACAAGGCTGTGCAAATAGCAAATGGCAAAACATTGTGTATCATTACGGTACATGGAGGGACAAACACTTTAGTTGAAGGAGCCTTGTAAAATCTAATTCTGAAGCAATACCTATTAACTATAAGCTTAGATTAAAGGATAACCCATCATTAATTATTAAATTTCAGTGTAAATTTTAAAATGTCTAGGCTTATAGGAGATCTAGTCCCGGGTCAGTAACATAATCCTGGCCCATGAATAAACGCTTGCTTAGACTAAACAAAATAAATCAACATAATTATACAGTATTAACTTTGATCGTAGGCTTACCGCTTTCAGAGATAGTACAGTTTTCCTCTTCCTTGGTGACAAAGCTTCTGTGTTATTCTTCAAAAACTTCTTGAATGGGGACTACACAAAATGGCAAATACAAAGTAAATTCTACAATTTCAGCCTGTCTTAAAAGGCCACCTTCACATGGTCCATCGAAAGTTGAAAATATACAATTGGTCAGTGTTAAGCAACTACAGCAAAACCTGTCTATAATATAATGGTCACCTTTGGGACCTGAGGAAAATGACATATATAGACAGGTGGCCTTTCTGTATTGGTTGATTTCTATAGAAAGTGTCATTTTGAGGTTGTGAAGAGTGCTCTCCATACACAGGTGGCTGCTCTGTAGAGGTGGCCGCTATTACATGATTGACTGTACCTGTGTTAAGAGAACACGTTCATCGGTCCAGTGAGTTGTTGCATTCAAGACAGACTTGACAAGATCATCTGTACTCTCTTAGTTAGGGCAATTGTCTATTAAAATTAGAATGTTCAGGTCTGTGGTACTCAAGATCGTGATTGTTTAACATGCGAATGAAGTGGCCTCAGCTCACATGGGCAAAGAATGTCTAGACTGTCGGCAAACGCATTGTTCCGAATCATCTGCAGATTTTGAGCCAAGTCAAAATGATCCAATCATGCACAATTTCAGTTTGTCGCAAGCTAGATTTGATGAGACCTGCTGCTATAGAAAACATGCGGTGAAACTATTTTTTCAATGCAAAGAAAACGTGTGTGTGATCCAGACAGAAACACAGTCATTCCATTTGCTGATTCAGCTATGACCTCCTAGAATTAAAATAAAGAATTTTGCAATAACCAAAACCGGCAAATATGAATCACTTTGCAATTTTGAAAAGACATTGTAACTCAAACTAGCCGGGCTTTGTTGTTGCTACTGCCACAATTCACATATTCAAAGGGACACACAACAGAAACATTTCTAATTCGCGAGTTTGTCACTGTCAGCCTCAGCTACTTGCCATCCACGTTGTCCAGCAGGGACGAGTTCATTGAAGCACAACCATACCTGTTTTTGCATTTTCATGTTCCTGGACCTACGTGGCTTGCTTTGAAAACAATTTCAGGAAAGTTCATGAATTTCTCCGTACGTTAATTTGGAACAAAAAAAGCAGGTGCACATTCAAGTTCGAATTTTTTTAATCTTATCAGCAGTAAATCGTTTTGAGATATATCTGCAGTAGCAGAGAAGACAATAAGGCCATCTTCTGTATGCCTTGGAGAAAAATTTCCACACACAAACGGATCGAGGAGGAAACAGAATTCGACTATATCGCAACAAGCTTTAGAAATGTAAGCTTTTGATTAAAAAAGGTTTATATTTGAAAAATATTCCGCATCTTCTCAAAAGAATCGAATCACAGAGAAATAGTTTTGGTACAAAATGGATTCGAACAATCCTGGTTTGAACAGCATCCTTAATCTTGAGTGACATGATGTGGAATGGCTGACCAATTTACCCAGTCTGCAGAAAAGGGCACTTTTCTACAAAATCTCGGGAGCAGGACCTTTAGAGGCAATGGGATAGGGCCTGGACTGGAATTTATGCACTGCGCGGCGGAGATCTCCGCCGCGCAAATCTGGCCTGCTGGATCCGCAGCCGCGCAGATTCTGAGAATTGAGCTCAGCTGCAGACATTTTAATCCGAAAAACAGGCTCTGTCCGCGCAATCCTTACGAAAACTCTGTTATTCAAGCAGATAATCGCGGCCGGACAGCGCATTTTTGTCAAATCAACGAGAGGCCAACCGCGCAAAATATTTCGGAAAATTTTTCTCCACCGCGCAAAATAAAAAGATTCCAGTCTGGGATAGGGCGGCAAAGGGGCAACAATTTCTCTTTGTGTCAGCAGCTAGCAAAATAGAATAGTAATCCCTGTTTATAGAAATACTCTGAAAACATTCAAAAACAAGGCACCAAAATTGGTGTCCAGTTTATTTCTCATACATAGTAAAAAAATGTTCAATCTACGACTCATGGAGTCACGGGCACAAATTTATCGGGAAATTTTTTTTTGGGGGGGGGCATACATGCCAAACTCTGCAGACTGGCCATTTACAACAACAACAACAGCAAATAGGGCTAACTATTTTCTTGATAAATCAGACGCAAATCAAGACTTACTGTATGAGCTTTCGGTGGGATTCTCTTCTTTGGTGGTGAATGTTCCTTCATTTTTGGTAATGGACGCTTTGGTTGCATTTTTTCTTTCTTAGGAGAGTCCAGTTCCGACAATTTTAATTTCTTATGAACTTTTGATGGAGACGATGCAGTAGAAATGCCTTCAGTTGATTTCTTTGCTTCCAATTCTGTACCTCCTTCATTAAATTCAAAAGGATCACTCACAGTTTTGGATGAAGCACCTTTCGATTTAACTGTCCAGGAATTCTTTCCTTTCTGCCGTAGTTTAGAAGGAGATAAGCTTTGTTTAGTCTCAAGGGCATCTTCGAATTGAGTTTCGGTGGTATCTCCACTTGTCTTATTTCGCTTTTTTCCATAAGAATATACCCTCCTTTCTTTAGGAAACATCTTGGATCGCAAGTAAATACTTGAATACTCTAGTAAAATACAGTATCTTGTCTTTTACACACTTTGATTGATAATTTATGTCCCTTGGAGTTGGTTACCTGCAGTCGACATGACAGAAGAAATGTGTCTTTCAGAGCGCGCGCAAATAGGCGCCATCTTTAAAACAAGGCCTCAATCTCGTGAATACCAATTTCGGATAATGTATGAATTCGTCTAATGAACTCATCTGTAATCAAGGGGGTGTTGTTTTCAAGAGAAGTGATTATTTTTACAGGGCTGTGAAGTAACTAGTTGCTCGAAAAAGTTACTTTTGGGTAATTTTTTTAAAGTAACTAATTACTTTTCATTGAAGATAAATTTTAACTGTAACTAGATACTATTTTTCAAAGTAACTAGTAATATTTCAGAGTTACTTCTGTTTACAATTAGTTACTTTGAACTTCTAGACAGTTGATATTGGAACCTTCAAGATTCAATAAGCTTCCAAGAATTCATATATGCAGGGAAATGTCCACAGCAGATGGCACTAATTGTAATTCTTGTAAAATACATCTGTAAATTATACCTTCTTTTCTTATTCTAACATTGATGAAATGAAGTTTGAAAGTACTGTACCAGTAACATGTAACTTTTCCTGACAGGCAACTAGTAACTTTTGTTACTGTTAGAGAACAGTAACTTTTCATTTTCTGAATAATGTAACTCTAGCTGTGTTTAATTTTGAAAGGTAACTTTACAGCTCATACTTTTATTAAAAGCATTCTTTTTCTTGCAGCACACAATTGAACCTGTTCCTTGTTTGTATCAAGGTCCGTGATATTTGTAAGAAGAACAGTGATGAATAAATCCGAGTTTGTTTTGATAGACATTACATTTTAGGAATTAATTATTGTGTAGTTTGTATGATGACGTCATAGGCTCAAAACTTCTTTTGCTCATATGAAAGATTGTTCGGTTTTGAATAGTCCGTTCTACATTTAAAGATTACCAAGTCAGTATCTCCAGAGATTCAGACACAAGGAAGGACAACAATTTACTCATGCCGAGCCTAACAATGTTGCAGGGCTAAAGACTATCCTTGCTCGGTCTCAGCGAATGGAACAGCTTGCCCGAAGAATGCATTTAAGTATTAAGCTATCTTTAGTTAATGTCTTAACATTGTTCAAATGTTGATGTACTTTTAAACCTACAAATAAACTGTGCAATGCATATATTTGAGCTGATTATAATATACTTTTACTAACAGTGTTGTAGATAAATTTCTTTAAAAGTACACATAGCGGTTTGTTGATTTTACAAACAACCTTCCAGTACAGTCAAATCTGTATTAGCGGCCACCTCTATAGAGCAGCCACCTGTGTATAAAGGCCACTATTCATAACCACAACATAACATTTTCTATAGAAATTAACCTGGACAGAAAGGCCACCTGTCTATAATGGTCATTTTTTTCAGGTCCCAGAGGTGACCGTTATAGACAGGTTTCAATGTATGGGAAATCTTAGTAATTTTTACTTTGAAATAGGCTCCCTCGTAAAGGAATAAATATTAATTCATTCCTTCCCAAGAGGGGGTTTCAAAGGGAATATTTTAATATCCCCACGGCCAGGGCTGTATTAACCAGTAGGCACTCTCTCACTGCTTAAATGGCTTTTATTACAGTACTTCCACTGGGTGGCTCTTTGCCTGTAAAATACATAGCAATCATGAAATATAGTAACTTAATTAACTTAAATACATGGTATGATTCTTCAATATCCGAGAGCCTAATTTCAAACTCACCAGATACACTACTTCAACAATATTTGCAAGAACGCAATTTTTAATTCAATGTCATAGCTGCAGTGGAGAATGCATTCTCCATAATATATCAATTCAATTAACAAAATTGTAGCAAGAATTAACCATAAAATAGGTCTGCTATGAATGCATAACTATACCTACAAAACCAAAACCACATTTAATCACTGAATAAAGGCATATGATATATACAATGGGTGAATGTGTTACATATTTACAAGTTTGCAGCTAGAATGAAATTTCCTCACGCTTGCGACATGTTCTGAAAGTCGGCATCGTTAACACGTCATCTTGGAGCTTATTGGCTGAATTGACCCAGTTCCATTTCGAGGGAATCTAAATCAGCCTACAAAGTTACAATTCTAGTCACACATCTTAAATTTATTGTCTCCGAAGTCGTTTGACGAAAGTAACCACTGACTGGTCTCTGATCTCGTATCTGTTTGAAATTAAAAGAAATAAAGATGAATTAAAAATCATAATCTTACAGCTAGAAAGAACGAAAGTTCATACAGGGTAGTTCTACCATGTGTGTAAAATTGTCAATCGTATTTGCATGCTTGATGCACATGTCATGGCATCCTGAATAAATAAAGTTGTAGTTGTTTAAGTGAGAAAACTGCGCAGCCACTACAAATAAAATAATAATCTTACAATCTTGCCGTAGCAATGTTTGATATGAACATCTCCTGATACGATCCCAACGCCTATATACAATTAATTATGGTCCAATTCATTATACAACATTTTAATTTGCAAGTAGTGATATGCTCTGATATATTAATTCAAAGAAGCAAAGTTCAGGGGGTCAATAATGAGTGAAACGAAATTTGGACGTTTGAATTGATTCAACTCTTTTGTAGCCTTTCATTGCCTTAGCTAGAGCTGTCAGATGTCCTTTACTTCTCATAATTGTTTCGTATTTATATGCTAGCCAGTGATAAAAATTTAGTCGATTTAGTTAGACATATCTACTCAAATTTGAAACGGTGCCGTATTCGTCCTCTGTGGTCTGGTATCCCTACTTATAATGAAGTCCCCTCTCTCACAAACAGGCTAGGTTTTCATTGGCTCAAGATCATCACCACCGTTGAGTTGCGATCACGGAAACCGTCTGGCACGTCTATTGTTGCCGAACGCCGTATGCGCTTCCTATGACATATCCTACGAGCGAAAGAGCGGAAAAGGGAACCCCTACATGACATCCTGCTGTGGAAGCCCACTTGTTTGCGCCGTTGGGGATATGGACAATGTATTTCGTATTTAGATGTAGTGTATCGTGATGTAGGTTCGTGTAACTTGTCTGTTGTACATAATCGTGACACGTGGCAGCACATGACCAAATACCGTGTCAGTAGGCGAAGGAACGGGCTGCTCCCATAAAGTTCAGCAACCGTACAATACATACATACATACACAAACAGGCAGCCACTATGTATCCAGTCTCTGTTAGTTTAGGCAGAAGGTCAATTTGAAGATCAAAGGAAAATTGTGTGCAATTAAACAGGTTTACCTACATGACATAGACAACTAAAGAGCATGTTGTGAATCACATGTAATCATCGTAACATACACTTTGAGCTTCTTTTTATCATCAATCAGTTTCTCGTTTTCAAAACTGAGCCAATACGTTTTCCACAGATATTTCCTGCACAAATGAAAGTGGAAGAAAATTAAAAATCACAGCTGTGAAAGTAGTCATCTACCATTTATGAGAAATTCTTGAAGAGAATAATGTATCCAAACAAACCAGTATAAAGGTCAATTGTCCATTATAAATGCAATCGTTAAACATCAGTTAACTTTCTAGTAGCATCAGCACAGTGGCTTATGATTGGAAATCCAGACCAAACACCTGCAGCTGTCGTCAAATTATACTGCTCACAATTTTCCAATGTCCATTGGGATCGCATCAAACATTTTACAAAGCTGGCAACTTTAAGTATGAACAGATGTTTTACAATATTTGTGATAGGTTGACCTCATTTGACTGACATTTTTAATGAGAAATTTCAAGATTTTTTAGAGAATGGATAACCAGGCATGTGGTTTCTTATTTCCTTGCTATATCTGCATTGGTGAGAGGCGTTATAGTACCAAAGGTTCTTGACGCCTGTTGCTTACACCATATCCATTATCAAACCTATCACATTGCAGCGTCATACTTATCGCATTATCAATATCTTCGGCGTAACATAAGTCTTTCAGGAGCACTAACATGACGATGCCTTCTACACTTTACTGGAAAGTTTGTTCTGTACGCCAAAGATTACGCCAGGGAATGCTGCTGCCTATGCCACGCCAAATTAACAGTGTTTAGTACCAACGTCTTCAGATTTCCGTGGCTTGCGCTACGCCAAACACAACATCACAGCATGCTCCTGCCGAAGATAATCAGCGTAATCAACAAACTTTCCAGCAGGGCTTCTGCGATTTTGCTCACCCAAGACACAAGACCACTAGCCACATAAAGGAATGTGCACCCAATGTTGGATTCTACAGAATCAATCATTTCCGGTCAACTAACCAGCTGAGATGAGTTGGTCCACCTTCTCTTTTGAACTTGTTTGTTAACTGGCGCTGTATAGCAACCTTGAGATCTCGAACAGTTGAATCAGCTGAGATAACAACGGCTGAAATGTACGAATAATAATAATATAGACAGTCCTCTACATGAAGAGGCCGTTCCTCTTCCTCTTAATTCACTTACTACATAAACTACGCCATAAATCACGGTCATAAGATGCAACTGACAAAGTAAAGTAACACCAAAGAAAGACAAATCAACATTCAATACATCACCATACAATACCACCTTCCTGTGTCCCCTGGAAGTGCATCTCGGTTGAAGAATACAAAATAAAGGACAGTACAGTGAAACCTGTCTATAATGGTCACCTGTGGGACGTGACGAAAAAGACCTTAATAGACAGGTGACCATTCTGTCCAGGTTGATTTCTATAGAAAGTGTCATTTTGGGGTTATGAAGAGTGGCCTTTATACACAGGTGGCTGCTCAATAGAGGTGACCGCTAATACAGGTTTGACTATAGCGTTGTCTAATTCTTTCCTCTATCTACATAACCAAATGAACTCCAATGAAAGGCATTGAGCAATAAAAATACCCCCATCAGCATAATAAAAGCAACCCTAATAAGCATAACGATGAACTAGGAAGCAGAATGGAGCACAAGTCAAGCAATTCATTGGCCCGACAGCATTCTTTATGCTTCGAGTGAGGAATCTCACGGTTTCTCAATCGATCAATCAATCAATCAATTTTATATATATCGACTCGTATCCTACTATACAGTGTACACAGATACAGTTACCATAAGATATGTTTTATAGAATCCCGAGCATGAATATATATTAAAAAGAACTAGTTTATCGTTGCGGGAATAAAAGTTACTAGATAGGTTAACATTAAGTTAAGTTAAGAGGTTAAAAGCGTCGACAGATCTACATTACACTGTAGGCCTACTTAAATACCGTTTAAAAGTAAACTTGCTTGCATAGTTTGTTTTATGCAGCTCAAAAAAACTTTGCGGATTTTTCCACGCAAGATAAAATTAAACAATAAAAATTAGCAGTTTATGTACGGAAATTGTAGGGTGGGGCATAATGGGGCAAAATCGGTCATTTTTACTACAAAAACAGTAATTTCTAATTCCGTAGTGAATTTTTGATCAATTTGTTTGTGCCAGTTATGCACCATGAACCTCTTTTACATTCCATGGAAGGCTTTATTGTAGCTTGAAATTGCAGTAGAGAAGTGCCATTTTTACCTCATTATGCCTCACCGGTGGGGCAAAATGGGTCACCCGTAGTGAATCTCATTTTATGGCTGCTGCAATGCTTCAATAGCAGCACAAGTAAGTTGTATTATAATTTTATAAAGTAGCCCTTAGCACATAATACAAACTAAAAACCTAGACAAAATAAGAAATTCACCTATTTAATAACTATTTGTAAAGTACGGCCGCTTTCGGAACATTTTTTATCCATCACAAATCGCACTGCAAGTGGCTAAATAGAAATGCTGGGAAATACACCTCAACTTAGCAATCTCAGCTAATTTTGTTTTGCAGATTGCAAAATACATATCTAGCCCTTTAAAAAATATCTGCCTGAGTGTTATATTCTGATGTTCTCCACGTGGATACAATAAACAACACAAATTCAATTAGGTTCGGTCGACTTTAATAATCAATCAATAAAAGCTAAACCAGACTGCGACATGACAAGTACACCTCTAAAACAGAACATCCTTGCGCAGACATATATTGACATGATAACGAGGTTATATTCAAATGTAGGCTAACATGTATAACACCTGGTGGCTACATGCCCTCTAGTTTTACCAGAAAATCAAGGAAAGTTGGCATGACCCATTATGCCCCACCGACCCATTTTGCCCCACCCTCCCCTTATGCAATGTTTGCTTGAATGATAGGATGATCATCACGAACATTAAGTGACTAAGCCAAGTGTTCACCAGTGTGGAAGGTTTGTTTTGTGTACGCCGAAGATTACGCCAGAGTTCTCAGCTTACTCCACGCCACAACAGGATAATTTTAACAGAGTCTAAACCTAAATCTTTGAAATTCCGTGCCTTGCACCACGCCAATTGACAAACCAGAGCTTGTTCCACGCCGAAGATCTTCGGCGTAACATACGAACTTTCCAGACTGGACACTGTGTTCAGAGCCTGTTATCCAGTTTGCAGAGTATGGCACCTCTTGCCGAGATCTCGGGAGCGGGAGCCCGAAATGTTCAGGGGCAGGGGTGCAATTGCAACAAAATATCACTCAGGGGCACTCCTCAGCGGCAAAAATCCAATAAAAAAATATCTAAATGAAAATAAACTGCAAAATAAATCTCACACGAAAGATGTCCTATTTTGTCTTCTGTTATCAAACATTTTTTATCTACACCAGGGGCGCTACATTGCCCTGAGTGGAATTTATGTACTGATCTCCGCCGCGCAAGTCTGGCCTGTTGAATCTGCAGCCGCTTAGATTCTGATAATTGAGCTCAGCTGCAGACGGCTGCCTGCATTGGCCTTTGCAGACGATGCCACAATCCTAGCCGACAATGCTGACGCAGCACAAAGACAACTGCTGAGGTTCGAGGAGGCGTCCGCAACCAGGGGTTGATCCAGACCAGGTTCTCTGGTTTCCAGAACTCAGTCAAAAATATGGTCAACATATTTTTTTCAAATCAATTTTAATAGCTTTATTGTTGAGTTTAGTTTCAATGAATCTTATAGAGACGAGAGTCTAAACGAAACACAGCTCTCTCTCTTTCATAATAGAAACTCACAGCTTCATTCATTTGTCGTGTTGCCATGCGAACGACAACAATGATGCGGAACAAGTGTCTTCAGTTCGCAAGCCCTTTGTGATGACGTTGTTCTGCTTCCATTTCCTGCCAGAACCTAGTCGGCAAGACGCTCAAAGGGTTATCGACTGTGTTCTTCCGCTTGGAACCTAGTCGCCTCAGTTCCATTCTGGAAGCAACGTCACTTTCATTGTACTTTCTGCTCTATGATTGGCTGCTGAGCTGGTCTTGTTCTTCGGAACTCAGTGGAACCATGTCGCCTTCTACCGTGTTTCGTTATAAACAAACCAACGAGCAGATTTTTGTCATCTCCTCGTCTTGTTTCAACGTGATCATTCTTCTGATCTGAACAAGCAAAGTCAACAGCTTACCCATGGACCTTGCTCGTGGT
>OFHS01004730.1:0-13249 GCA_900245855.1 Calvadosia cruxmelitensis
TTATTTACGTTGTAATTATTATATGGATGCATTATCCGTGAGTCATGCTCCGAGAGCTTCTATGTTTAGCTTTTCGGGTGTCTCCCTGCATCCCAATTGTTTATCAAGCAATCCAAACACGCCTGCTCATGTGGTAACCTTTAACTTATAAAATGATACATCAAGTAGTTTGTCAACCAAATAAGCAATGTTCTCGTTTCTGATTTAAGACCTATTGCCTCAAAAATCTCTAACTTTCTCATTAAATATATCAGTCAAATGAGGTAAACCAACCAGAGAGAACCGAACCTTTCGTTTTTACAGGCAGATTCTTGACAGGCAGCTTTGTACAATGTTTGGTTGCATCCCAAGGGAATATCGAAATTCATCAGTCATGAAATGACGACAGCCACAGATGTTCCTGTATCATGCCTCTCAGCCAATCAGATTACAAGAAACTAAGCTGACTTTATAGCTACTGTTCTGGATGTTAAGTGCTTTTTTACTCCCAGTTACCATGGTAACCCGGAAGTCCATGCTATGGAGGGAATTTCGTTCATCATACATCGGACCACATTCCAAGCCAGATCCAGCCTTGCAGGCGAATAATTGAGGATATTTCGGATATTCATGTCGATTGGAATTGATTAATTGACTACTTAAAAGTGTTAATTGCACTTTCTGTGCTGGATAGGTTGTACTCCCGCTCCGACTCTTTGCCAGCCTTCTAATAACAACCGTTTTCTGCCATGGTTTGCTCAAAATTTGTAAACATTGCTGACTGTTTGTTGTTTTTAGGAAGTCCTTGTGCGCACTACGAGATGCTATTAAACATTCTTGAATCTGAATTGTGATTATAAATTCTCTAATTGAGTATCATTGACTGTGTCGGCAGCGACCATTGCTATTTTTCCATGTAAAGTAAGTAAAGTCCCATGCCTCGGTCAGGCCAGCGTCACCCAAAGGCTCATTCGCTCTGCGGTGCTCATCTCCGTTTCTTAGCGTTTGAGCCAGGGGTGCCTTGAAGGCATAGCAAGAACTGGTGCCACCCAAGTTGCATTGCCCCCTGTTACCTTTCGCACAATGTGCTGCCCAGTTTGACGACCTGCTAAGGGATGAAAGGGTGGGTGAGCCCCGCCGAGATTCGAACCAGCGACCTTCTGGTCGTGAGTGCGACACGCTAACGAACTGCACTACTCAGACCTAACCCTTTTTCTATACTAGTCTACAATTCATTTTACTCAATGGAATAGTTGATGTATTGTGTTGTAAAAAGGTTACCGCATGATCAGGCTTGTGGTAATCCTTTACTTGTCTTTATGAATCATGTTTGAAATAACAAAATCGAGGAAATGTTAAGCTCTAAAGATTGAGTTTCAGCTCATTCGATTTAAAAGAGTGTGTTGGCCTGAGCCCTGAAGGATGCATTTGATTGCGTGACTGACAGTGGGGTTCTGTACTCATCCCATTTTTATCGCAGTACAGTCAAACCTGTATTAGCGGCCACCTCTATAGAGCAACCACCTGTGTATAAAGGCCACTCTTCGCAACCCCAAAATGACACTTGATGTAGAAATCAACCTGGACAGAAAGGCCACCTGTCTATAAAGGTCATTTTCTCAGGTCCCAGAGGTGACCGTTATAGACAGGTTTCACTGTATCTTTCGATCTTTATGGCTTTTAATTTTATTTATCAGATCGACGTCCAGCAATGGATTTGGAGACAACAGTGATGATGACGACATGGATCCACTGCGTCCTAACTTAAATCGTCAGACACCAGTTTGTTACAGCGAATCAGATGATAGTAGTGACGAAGAACAACAACAACAACAACAATAACCAACCAATCATCTGTTGGAAATGTGTCATTAGTGGGCTTTGTGGTGGAGCCTAATTCATTTTATCGACCATGGCCTAACGCAGGAAAGAATTCTTGGAATATGGCGTTGCTCCAATCGTTGTCAAACTAGACTGCCTGACTGGTGGTAGTATCTGTGATCCAAGGTTTACGCTTCCCTCCAACACACAATATCGGCACACTGCTCAACAGAACAATGGATTTTCAACACCAGAACATTCCACAACACTTTCTTTGTTTTGTTATAAAACTATCTGAAATATACTATTTGTGAAATTCATATTTACAAGAATATTTGAATGGCTAGGTGGACAATATCCGACAAAATGAAGAGTCCTTGGAGGTGTTGGTCTCACATAAAGCCGAATCCTTCGTTGCCTTCTGATATTGCCAGTTGTAATTTCTTCTTGAGCTCTTTCAAAGACGAATAGTCAGGAAGGCATAGACAGTTAAAGCTGAAATATAACGATATAGACATCCACTGACATCTTCACAGTAGAATTCATTGAATTACAATAAAGAAGAATGCTTAACAACGAGCTGCTTTGTGTGCAATTATTGTTTTGAATCGTGGCTTGTTGGTTCGGGCTATTGTGTTGATTTTCAAATGAAAGGAGCAACGCGTTGAAGAAAGTGAATTTCAGTAAAATATATTACCAATTATAAAAACAAATTTGGAATGATAATTATGATGAAACGCAATGGTCAATGACAGTTTATAAATTAGGATGGTAAATATTTATATTTAAAAGGCAGGCTTGCAATTCACTTCAAGCAAGTTTAATATGTTTTAGTAATTCGTTATTCAGAGTGAGATTATCAACTATCAATGCAAAGTAGCATGGTCGAGTGTTGATGATGGATTGTGATAATTGCAGTTGAAGTATTTAGTAAATTGACGTTCACAAAGGTTAATCAAGTGCAAATGTATTTCTAATTTATGCTGTCTTCTACGGTGAATGTTGATTACAAACCATGTATGAGCAGTTGGTAATGCGTCTAGTGATGGGGCTGGCACAAATTGAAATTTTGGGCGCAAGTCTGTAAACCCTCCCGGCGGAAGTTGTGAGCATCCTGTCGTGAACTGTAGCAGACGAGCAAGCTCCTCGGCATTGAAACCGGAAATAACTGACCAAAACCAATCCATTACCTGCAATGACAGATCGATCTTCACTTAAGCGTCTGGTTTCACAGATTATTACGTCGTTATCATCATCACAAATAGTGCAGGGATGTTGCCAGATTTAAATAGTGTGTACTTTAGATCCTTTAACATATCAAGTACATAATTTAGCATTATTTATTTTAATTCTGTATACAGTTAATAGCTCATCATTCTGTGAAACGTACCCCAGACGTAAAACACATCTGTATAATACAGTAGGATGCGAGGATAAATAAATATAATGATGATGATGATGATGTCAATGTTGTGCAAATGCCATGCAAGTTCGTGCCGGTTTAACTCTCATCAAAACATCATTAAATGACTAACATCTCGTCAAAATAAAAAGGCGTCAAATTAATGACTTATGCAAAGGTCTGTTTGTTTCGATTATATTACCGTGGTTATCTATCAGATACGAAAAATGCACAAGCATTTGTACTCGTTTGAACATGTTTCAAAAATGTTGAAGTCTGCCAATTTGAATCACAAACTCACAAGTCGACTTACAGATGAAGATGACTAACAAACAAGGCAATGCTGTAGAGTGTTGACGCCTATCTAGCGTCAGTCGGCATTTGCTGTGCAAGGCTGATACAATGATCACATTGCTAACCTTCTCAAACTGTGCACTGCTCCCTGCCACGATGCAATTGGACTTCATGTCGGCAATGCTAATGCTCTCCATTCCGCAAATGAGAAGCTAAAGAACAGGAACAAAAACTTTACAAAGTACACAATAAACGTGTCCCCAAATAAGCAATGAGAGGAGGTAAGAATTGTTGGAGAGTGTATCTTTACACTAGACACTCTACAAAGCAACTCATGGTGGTTCGTAAAATGAAAGGTGGTCGTGTTCCAAATGGCCGGTACACGACGGCGTAACGAAGCTCACTCGGCAGCAGATATATAAGGGAGATTGTCCGTACAGATTAGCGAGGGTGCGTCTAGCTCAACGGCAGAGCAGTGGACTGGCAATCCAAAGGTCGTGGGTTCGACTCCCATGGCTCGCCACTTTTTCTGTACTTTTCACAATCTCGGTTTCCAACAAGAATTAACAATCACAAGTAAGCACAACAATCCAGAAATCTACGGAATATATCACAACACTTATTGTACTGATGTGCAGAACCAATCATTTACGGTCTCCCAAATAAACAAGCATCGAGTGCAGACGGGACGACCATGAATAAAATCCCCCCTTGTGTTTTCCCTGATGTTTCAAACATTTGTTCATTCAACAACATCATTATCATCATTTTGTTTGTTTGTTTGTTTATATTTGGTGCTCCAATCATTTTCACTACTTTATATACACAAATAAATTTGCATATAGAACTCGGGGAACAACCAATTGAGTTAGCAGCACCCACAAGGGCGTAGTACTAGAAAACTCAAACAATTTACTTCATTGACTCTATTTTACTGCAATATTGCTAGATATACATAGCTGTCCAAATTTTCCTTCCGAAGGCATGCTTTAAATGGTGCTACGTTTGGGCAATCATCATCATCGTCATCAGTTAATCTGTATATCCAATAAGCTAATACAATCTTTTCCACGGAGTAGATACACGATACAACAAATTGAAGAATAACATAACATCGTGCTATAAGTCACACAAAGGGACTTTCAAATTAAACTCAGAAGCAGTTGTGTTGAACAATAAGCGTCATCTTGACCTTACAGTAGACGTAAGCTAATCAATAATATTATCCTAAATGAAATATCAACTACCATTATAACTCGGTTAATATCATCTCGGATATTATCACGTCTCAGTTATTGTCACGGGAAGTGAAATTCCACTAGCCAGTCCCTAAGCTTGTCTCTTATTCCACTCCGTTAATATCACGTCGGATATTGTCACATCTCGGTTATTATCATGGATTTCCAAAGGACTTTTATCTTTACACTTGCTTATTGTCACACTTTCTGTGATTGTTGCCTTGCTTGAATTTATAGGCACCGCAATTGTCGTCAAAGGAAAAGCTGATGAAGTGTTTTTCATTGTGTTTGCCTCATTGAGCGTGACAAGCTGATGAAGTGTTTTTCATTGTGTTTGCCCACGGTTTGCCTCATTGAACGTGACAAATCAAAGAAAATGAGTCTTGTGTTGCTTAAATCTCTACATATTAGCTCTGTTTTGAAGTTCATATAGAGTTTGCTGTTCTACGGCCCGTTTTTGTTATTGTTTGAGCTGTTTCTGCAAAATTGGGGGTCTGAGTATGAGACTCGGTTATTGTCACAGCTCAGATAATATCACGTTTTACTATTTTCCCGAGGGTGTGATAATAACCGAGTTACACTGCAGTTCTACAGGTGTGACATCGATCAGCTGGGGACCTTGTTCTCTCTATGACAGATCTAGACAGATTTCAATGATTGACATGATTAAAGTAACAATTGTTCACAACACACAACCAAGAGTCACCTCTAATTCATTCTCATCGAACATGGACAGAAGGCGCTCAGGAATCAACTCTGTGAGACCTGGAAAATACACAGACAACACATTATCACACTGCATGGCAATATCATTATCTCAAATTGGTCTGGCTGACAAAATTGGAAACAATCTACAATACAGTGAACCTGTCTATAATGGTCACCTTTGGGACCCGAGGAAAATGACCTTTAAAGACAGGTGGCCTTTCTGTCCAAGTTGATTTCTATAGAAAGTGTGATTTTTGGGTTATGTAGAGTGGCCTTTGCACACAGGTGGCTGCTCTATAGAGGTGACGGCTAATAGGTTTGACTGTACATCAACACAAACATACCTTTTGAGAATGCTTCAATTTCATCTTTGACAGAAGATGAGAGTCGGTATTCAGCAAGCAGCTTCAAATACTCTTGCTTATTGTCCTCGCAAACATCGACCTTTGAACCCATGGACTTCAGGTCAACAGTCTAAAGACATTAAGCAGAGATGGTATGCCACGCGGATTTAGAGCACAACAGTGAATAAAAGACACAGTAGCAATGATGATAATGACGACAACAGAGATAATGATAATTTATTGAGTAAAAATTGGAGCTCTACTACAGAACATAAGTTAGAACATTGTTACTGGAAACGTCATTTTCAGGTGGTCTGGGGGACTAGAAACACAACTAACTGCCTTGGTAAAACGTTTACAATTCAGAAATTTGGGAGGGCCTGTTGCTGAGTATGCACTGTAAAGACGTACCTCGTGTGCCTCCTAGGTCATCTAGCATTAAGCAGAATTTTCCTCAAGTTGTTCTTTACAAAGCAAAAGATTATAAGGAAAACAACTTGATATCCAACATCTACCGTGAAGGGCTTCCAAACAGGGTTTACTCTAAATCATTCTGTCCACTGAAGTCAGCAATGTCATCCCAGAATACGATAAGCTTATGCATGAAGGCCTTTATGTTGTCTCTGTTCTTATTAATAGAATAGTCACACGGTAGGTTCTAGAATTCTTGAATTTTGCATACTGATGCAATTTATATATAACAAGTGAAAGACATTTCAGCTATCCATTTTCACAGCCCACACAGAATTGCGCTGGGGACAGGATCTAGCCAGCTGGTCGCTATTTGAACACCGCTATTCTATGGCATATCTATGTACCGATACTTCAAAGGAAGGAACGGGGGCAAACTTATCGTAAGCATAGCTTTGAAGTCTAACTTGAATCATGTCCATATATTATAACAAGCAGCAAGCAAGTGACATCAATGAACAGGCAATGCTGTGACTAACTTCGTTACAAGTAACGAAGTTACTTGTAATCGTTACTTTTTGAGTAAATTTTGGTGTAACTTCGTTACTTTTAGAACTGAGTAACTTGTAACGGTAACTAGTTAATTTTGGGCAAGGTAACAAGTAACTTTGACTAGTTACTCTTGTTGTTTACCACAAAGTTACTCCTCATTTCTGGCAAAATATCGAAATCATGATCATACACAATGAAAACAAAATATTATTGAAACCACAGCATCAGGTTTTCTGAGCAATCTTCAAATCAACTAAATCGTAATTATTTCTAACAGCAGCTACGTAACTACGATTACGAATCTCGGTTGTGAAAGCGAAGAAATAAAGGTCGGATGGCAGCATTTCAACCTACATAGTTCTGGCAAAAAGCAGTAGTCATCTCATCAATGAATCAAACACCATCGTCCGACCAACTTTGATTTGATTTCTCTGTAAACAGCGAACGATTGTGATCCAAAGCTTGCTTCTTTCCCCATCTTACATTGATTTGTCTTTCTATGGTGCTAATATATCAGTCAGGATTTACTGTGATTCATGGCGAATTTCATAAAATAACTGCATCAAAAGTTCAAAAGCAAGCAAGAAGTTTGTCGGAGGTCCTGCGGCCCGACTATGATGACTGCGATCCGCCAGACTGCATTTTATGCGGTGCGCGGAGAATTTATTCCCCGCGCAAACTCCCCAACTGATCCGCGCATTCGCGCAAGTATCTAATTTTGGCTAATTTTAATGCACCTTTAATTATTTGAAGAAGAATTTGTACGAGTCTTATCCGCGCACCATCCGCGCATTTTCGAAGTCGAAATTCATATTCTCCGCGCAGCAAACACAGAATGCAGACCAGGCGATCCTTCGTAGCTGTTAGCCATATTGATAAAGGACCATGAGGATGGTGAAATTTGCATGACAGGCGGACTGCGCACTGATTGGTGCAGCAAACAATAGGCTGAATATGGCTGCTTTGCTGTGCTGGAAAGCAAGCTTGTGATAGCACACGTTTTGACCGAACCCTATTTTGAATGTGGAATGGAGAGTGGTAAAATTTAACGATTTCAAAAGGAGCCAGATTTCTCATGCAATATTGTAGTTCTCTACTACTTTAGCATCTAGAAAAAATTAGCGGAAAATACAGGCTACTAGGAACAAGTTTGAAAAAATGTAACTTTACAAGTAACATTAACTAGTTACTTTGAAAATAAAGTAACTTCTATCGGTAACTAGTTACTATTGTGAAAAGTAACTTGTAACTGTAACTTGTAACAGCCCTGTGAACAGGATCCCGGCATCCATTAAACTTCCACAGAAACAAGTCCGGACTAACCTTGAGGAGTGCCCCATCGTAATTGTAAACCTCATCAGTGAAAGTAATTCCTAATTCCTCTGGATTGTTTTCAAGAATGTATTTGATCTTTCCATTAAAGAGATCCTTGTCATCACTTTCAAAATGCTAAATATAAAACATCCAATTCAGAGTCAAATAAAATACCATACTACGTCTTCATTATCTTAATTTATTTGAAAGGAAGATAATTTCACATCCTCTACCTAACACAACATACCCACAATCGAAAGCCATAACCACGTGCGTAATTGGCCACGCAAAAATTTGACGGTAAACACAGTCATGACAAGTCATCAATATCAGTGTCTGACCTGATTAATTATTTTACGATTCAATTTAACCCCGCTTATATCACCTTGGTTAATATACCATCCAGTCTAATATCTCTACAGTTTGAGAACCTAGCTCTATCAGAATCAAATATACATACCCGTGTAATATAACAACCTGCTTATTATCACACTTTTGACTGGAAATCCATAATGATATTAACCCTTGTCCTGCTCATAAAACTAGTTAAATGAAGATTTGAAGTCGCTTTATCGATTGCTGATTGGTTGATCGCTAGGGACAAATTATGTGATTGGTTATATGTTGCTACTTTTGAATTGTTTCGAAAACATGTACTGTATACACGTCAATAGCAGGACAAGGATTAACGAGGTTGCATTGCACATGGTACCAAAGGGTAGCTCACCTTCCAATGGACACCAAGGCCAATGATCTGAGACAGAAAGGATCGCGTGAACCTTGCTTTAATGTACTGCTGGCGGAGCTTGCCAAAAGAACATTCCAGCATTGCTTTGCCAACTAGCCGGCCAGCAAATTCAAAATAAGAGAGTTTTTCCAGCTTCTCGGGTCGTTGTGCATTTGGATGAACCTAAACATGTGGTGATGAAGAAAAAAGGAAAATATAAAACTATAGCACAGCCACACTCATTTTCAAGATAGTATCGCATTGGTGTTCAATCAGGTGAACTGAGTAAGTCGACCATCCAGTATTTAGCTTTTCCATTATTATTGATTTGACTTATCCACAGGTCTCATTGCCTTTATCATTAACAATGTCACAGCCGTCAACAGAAAGAATGATGTTTGCATGAAGAGAATTACATCTGTTTTAAAATGCTTCAAACCTGTTGAAATCTTGTGTGGCATGAGAAAAATAACTTTAGGCTTGAACACAAAGTCGACATTTTGCATTGTACATCAAACGCAAGCACCATGCCTCGCATCTGACGCTTGGATAGTTCGGTTTTATTTTACTTTTGCTTAGCCGGTATGTGCAAGGCAATTTGCCATCATCTTTGAATTCTCTGTGCTTTTTGCAACGATGTTAGAACTGGCAGCTTGTCAGAATTTGAATGAATTAGTTCAGACATTTAAAAAAGATCAGTTTCTTCGGGTCCATCTAACTTATTTCTCACAGGCCTCACAGCCCATTAACACGTCTCTGTAATGACGAGCATGATGAATTGATATCTGGCTTTACTGGTTACACACATCAAATGTAAAGCTTTACATGTTCAGGGCCGGATCCAGGGAGGTGCAACAGGTGCATTTGCACCTGTAGAATATCCAAAAATGAAATATTAAAAACAGCCATTTTAAGCATATCTATAGTGAAGGGTACAGTGACAGTTTTTAGTTCTCTTCAAGACCATGAATTCCATTTACCGACGATTTTTCATTTTTCAATGGCCTTCCTCCGGCACAGAGAACGAATAATGCTTAGCGCCTGCTTATTTTTGTCAAGTTGTGCGATATTGCGAATTACACGAGTTTGTTCAGAATGCCAGCCGCTGACATGTCGCCGGTCTCTCAGTGCCAACGTCCGCCTTTGTTTCCAAACAAACCCATTGTCCCGATAATGATGTCATCGCGCNTTGAGCATTATTCTCCTGGAAAGTCTTGAACAAGAGATTCTTTGGATCAAATAGCGCTTCAGAGAGTACTTGAAACCATTCCCTACTGACACCCCCATAATCCATCCCTTAAAACGGAAAGTAATGGCATTAAAGAAGAGTTTCAAAATATTTTTGTAAAAAGGGATTCTATTAATTTATTACCCTCAGTTGCAAGCTACTGCACGTTTCCCTAATAGACCGACCCCAAACATTTTTTCTAACAAGTACACATATCTGGAAGTGACCCTGCACAGTGCCTAATCCAGGGCAAACACGTCACATCCCCACAGAGCAGTTCTACAATAGAATGACTGTTGCTCTATCTTCATCTTAAATCGAGTGTTGTTAAAATAAAGTAACATCTCATAGCAAATTTAATAAAACAGTTGTTGCGCTTGCTCGGCGGTTGTGACTCCCATATTTGTTACGTCCTTACGAAGCTCATTTTAGGATTCTGTTTCTTTTTTGTTTGCTCTATACAGCAAACAAAAAGGGTAGCAGACAGAAATACAAGCCACATGTAATGTATTGAAAGAACAGTAGAACACTTACCTGGCTCGTTAACGAACGTCACTTCAAAGTATTTGCTCCAATCATTCACAGAAAAATGTTTTGTCTGTTTCATTGACTGTGAATAGCAATAGAGGAGAAAACATTAAAAGAAACTCATGTGGCTTTCCTTCAAGAAGGACTTGCTTCAAATTAGGTTGAATTCAAGTAGATTGTGTTGCAGATTCAGTCACTTACAGATTTCAAAATGCCATTTCTCGACACAAGTAGCTTGACTTTAGATTCAGATTTGCCGCCGTAGATGCGGTTGAGCTCTGCATGGAAATATGAGCGCTTGTGTTCGAATGTATATGAGCCACCTTCAAATAAACAAATGACGTTGATGGTGATCTTGACCATGCCACAAAATAAAAACAAGTCTACATGGCCCATTGAAAAGTCAACGTTTCCAATTACTGTTCTGCAAACATAATGACCTCTCTGTGGAATAAATACATGTTAGTGACTGAGTACAGTCAAACCTGTATTAGCGGCCACCTCCATAGAGCAGCCACCTGTGTATAAAAGACATTCTTCCTAATCCCAAAATGGCACTTTCTATAGAAATCAACCTGGACAAAAAGGTCACCTGTCTATAAAGATCTTTTTCTTCAGGTCCCAAATGTGACCATTATAGACAGGTTTCACTGTAATTACAATATTTAGGTTTACATCAGAAGAGTTTGCTTATCTCATAAAGTTTAAGTAGTTGCGCACTCTGCACTGCCCAAGTTCTTATGAATCTTCCAATCATTAACCATGCATTAACGTGCCTACGTGATCTGTGGAGTCTGCAATTAGCGTCTTCACAGGTGTTAAACATTAATAGAGTTTTGAGGCAAATCCAACGGTCGCTATCTAGCACCTTATAAGCCCACTGTCCGTTGCTTCACATTTCACAAGTGTTCATGTCAATATCAGGCCTACTTACTTACTAAAAGTTAAAGCGAGAAGAATGCTGTCTGTCTAATTTCAGCACATGTACTAACCGACGTTGTTCAGCACAAGTTGTGTGAATGTGGCAATGAAAACGTTCCTGTCGCGACATGCAATGGTAACAGGTGGATGCAATCCCCTTTCCACGACAAAGCAAGGGAGACCTGTGACTGGATCACAACCGCCAACAACGTACATCTGGAAAAAAGAGTCAGCTAATAAAAAGACGGAACAGTAAA
Organism: Calvadosia cruxmelitensis; assembly: GCA_900245855.1. Taxonomy (NCBI): domain Eukaryota; kingdom Metazoa; phylum Cnidaria; class Staurozoa; order Stauromedusae; family Kishinouyeidae; genus Calvadosia; species Calvadosia cruxmelitensis. Next base: position 11,725 of record OFHS01004730.1, read on the forward strand.
ATATATGCAACTCTGTTTGACACTATAAGCAAGATGTGCTATGTCAATCTATTGAAGCTGTAGACAATAAGTAGCTAGAGCTCATCAGTTAGCTTCCCTTTCGCGAACCATGTACAATGCATTCCCGTAAATCAGTCACGGATCAAGTATCTAATATACTTGCTGCAGTATCACAACCAGTTCAATAGCAGAGAACGCCAAAGAGAAAATAACCATTTTGTCACTGACAGAAAATCTGAAGATAATTTCACGAATCAAAGCCTGTATACCGATAACATAGTTATACAAATTAATTAGGCGAGGTCCGTGTTGATTGACAGGTGTAACATAATTTACATAGAATGAACGAAGCTAGGAGAAGAAAAAATGAATCAGTAAGTATGAAGTTAGGTCACTAGTATCAGAAGGCTTCTTTTCTCCAACAGTTGAATTCCACTAACTCTAATGCCTTTGCAAATTCACCTTGTCTAAATCGATTCGCTTGCTAACTATCCCACGTTTTGATTGCAACCGGAGAGATATCATTACAAACAAAGTAAAACTGAGCAAAGTGTAAATGTACGGTAAAACCTTGTTAATATCACTATGATTTTCCAGTCAAAAATCGTGATAATAAGCGGGTCGTGATATTAACCCCTGTTCTGCTCGTAAAACTATTTCAATGAAGACTTGAAGTCACTTCACCAATTGCTGATTGGTTGCTTGCTTAGGACTAACTATCTGATTGGCTATGTGTTGCTACTTTTGACCTGTTTTGAAAACGTGTATACACGTGAATAGCAGGACAAGGGTTAAGCGGGTTAAAATAGTTGATTTTGACAAAGCTTGGTTATCAAACTGAAGTGATATTAAGCAGGTTGTGATTTTAACAGAGGTGATGCTAACGGGTTATACTGTACTGCCAATAAGTATGTCACAATTAATTTCTTGTCACATACTCAGAATGAATATAGTACCGATATGTCTTTGCTGTTAGCACAATGGTGTTACTTTGCTTACCTTGTTCATTGGCTTCAGCTTTATAGAGAAGAGTGTCTTTGAAAATATCTTGAAGTGGAACTCTTTCACAGTAATTAGCTGAGACACAAAAGACAAGTACGAGATTATTGCACTGCAAAAAATTATACATATCGGCATATCGCATAAAAAGCATATTCACATCACATCATCACGTAACAAGCTTTACATATTATATATGAAAACTTTTTATAAGGTCATATTCCCTGTATAGTTCTGTAAGAGTCTTCAGGAAATTTGGATGTAACATAATAGTGGTGGTTGCTATGACAGCATGATTGTATGCAAAAGCTATGTTTATGAAAATATTTCCAGAATATTGAATTTGTCAGTTTCTACGCTACATTTTAAAAGTTGGATATATGAACAAATAGCAGTAGGGCTGGGCCGATTGTAGATTTTCAGCAATCGATTAATCGCTGCCAACAATCGATTATTAACCGATTAATCGTAATAGAACAATACACAATGGAAGCAAACAAAAGATCCATTTGATTTCATAGCACCA
>OFHS01004731.1:601-11406 GCA_900245855.1 Calvadosia cruxmelitensis
ATACTGTCTGTACGGGATGCTAAATTTCAATCTCATAACTTGCAGGGGGAGCATGTATTGATGTTCAACGTCTTTCTTATCAGTTTTTTTAACGTAAAATACAAGGTTTCCATCTTGAAACTTTTACACTGTCTCTCTTCTATGAGTTTGCCGTGGTTGTTTTGAGTTTATATGAATAATTTTATTGACTGGATGTCATGAATTATATCTTTAAAATGTCTCAATGTCGCAGCAGACTGTTTCTACCATCATGGTCTCAAAGATGTTAAGTTACCGGTTGCGAATATTCTTCATAGCAATAATTAATGTTATATTTTAGACATTTCTTGCAGATTCGCATTTTAGAATAGCTGTATTTTAGAAATTGACTAGCTTTATCCTATTTGTAATATCATGAATCTTTTCGAATTGGAAGGCCAAGTCGAACTATTTTCGAGAGGCCATTTTAGAAAGTAATTGCGAATTGAATATCCCGCAAAAATGGGAGGACCATGCAGAGAAATTTTCCTCCAAAATAGCCCTACCATCAATTAATTGGAAATACCAGCCAAACCTCAGAGTAATTGTATATATTGCCCTTTGGTGTTTCAATATAGTATTAGAGAGCAGTTCTATCATTTATCTTTCTGGAACGAATACTTGCTTTTTTGAAGCCATAATAATTTATGAGCACCGTTTTTACGAACACGAAGTAAGGAAAAAGCCTACTGTTTTGGGGAAGGATTGATGGCACTGTGCTTCTGTTGTTTTAAAAAGCTTTTCACTTTGTTTTTCACATTCCAGCTTATTGCTGTCTGTCAGGTAGCATTTACTGTATGTAGATAATTAGGACTGGCAATATTTTGACCATGCCGATCCAATTACAATATTTGGCTATCCTCTTTATTTGTAATTTGGAAACGAATTCTGTTTCATTATTTCATAGGAAATGTCAAGTCAAACCAATAATAATAACATGATATGCTAAAAATCCCCTGGATGACAATGAACAAAGAATTAACAATTATTTACAAAGGTTATAATAAGCCATCAATATTGCTTCTCTATCACGGAATATGTTTAAACAATTTGTTTGTGGCTAATTTGATAAACTATTCTAATTTCCATCATAAAAATACAGTATTCAATTAACCTGTATTGGGCGACCACCTGTGCTGAGAGACCACTTTTTAATTATACGTTTTGGATGTCTTTATGTGATTTCTGATGTTCTTAGAATTGATTTTATTATAATCAGGAGGGAGATACTGCTTTATATGCTAAAACTGAGAACTGTGATCTATATAGGACTAATTTAACATCCATCCAAATGCGAAGCAACGACACTGGACGCAGCTGCGTTAGCAGCGCGGACCAGCTAGTTAATTGTATATTTCAGACGTTTCTTACAGACTCGCATTTTAGAATATTAGGCTGGTATTTCCAATTGACCAAGTGCAGTCTCAATGCATTTCGGAATCCATGCCAGTTGACTTTTGCCCCATGTGATGACTCATGAAAATTGCCTTGTTCGATATGCAATCAACCGTACTCTTTTCTGTGATCGATTTTAAATATTGTTCTTGGCTGTCAAAATTGTCGATTCCAGCTCATAAAAGCATGGCTGTAGTAGCTTAAATCCCAAAATGCACCAGGATTGCACTTGGCAAATTAATACATTAAGAGACGGCATAAATTAATTCAATCCTGTAAAACCAACATACGCTGAAGATGCCTATATCCAATCTCAAGTTGAGAACGGCAAGCTGGTCGTATAACAGCAGGGTTATGACAGTTGCATTTTAAAAGTAGCTAGTTACAGCTACATTGTATAGAAAGTAACTAGTTACTAGTTCAAAAGTTACTCATCCTCAAAAGTAACTTTCTAAAGTTACTAGTTACTTGTCCACAAGAAGTTACTAGTTACAGTTACTTTCAAAGTTACTTTTCCAAACTTAAAGATCCAAGCAAGTGTTGCAAGGATGATTTTATGCTGTTTGCTGTTCAAAATGGGAAATTAGGCTTTTGTTTGCTATAAATTAAGCTGTAGAAAATTGAGCTCTCGGAAGCATGTTATTCAAAAGTTATCAACCAGATTGAACTTTATACTGAAAAAGTAACTTGACTTTTAGCTCAATTTTCAGTAGTAACTTGTAAAAGTTACTTTTTATATTGGAAACATGTAACTAGTTACAGTTACAAGTTACTTTTTGCACAAAGTAACTAGTTACTTGTAAATTTACTATAAAAGTAACTTTTCAAGGAACTAGTTACTTTTGTAACTATCACGTCACATCCCTGTATAACAGTGTTCTAAAACTTTCCCTATCTCAATGAAAGAAAAGGGCGGGAACAACATCATTGACAAGACATACTTGAGTCAGTTGAGTGATGTAACATCTTATATCCTCCATAAAACAATGAAATGCAGAAGGCAAACAAAAAACAAAATCTCAGTTTGTGAAATTTCAAAGGAAGAACTTCACAAATTCAATAGAGTCGAAATGCATGCGAAAAGTAAATATGTTAAGCTATCTAGCTGAAATAGCCAAGTAAACGAGATTGAAATTTATCGTGGATTTGAGATTTAAGGGAGTAAGCATGCCTTAAGATAGCATCAGGGACCTGCGAAAGTCATTCTGATAAACGGTCCAAGCACTCTGCATAGTGTAAAGTGCAATAATAGTGACGATGAAGAGTCCTAAAGCAACCGCCCGAAGTTCATTTGCACGCCATGTCATAATCAATGCAAAATTTGAAATGTTTCTCTTGCGGTTTCTTTGAGATATTGTGGGCATATCATATCCAGTCGTATACCAATTTCGGAAGGCTGCATGTGTTAAAGAGTGTCAGCTTTGTTCCAGGCGATGGATTCAGCTCTCCCCCTTGCACATGAACGCAGAATCCTGTTTCTGGGTGATAAAACTGATTTTCATCTGTAAACCTGAACTGCGCTAACGGGCTGTCGCAATCATCAGATAGACCAATGAAGGAGCGTAAAGAGCTATCAATTGATTTCCAGCACTTTGTTGTTCCTTTTTTGTAGATGCTGCCATTCGCGATTTCGTATCCTTCGTCGCATTCTTGCTCAACCTGCAACTGCTGATCTATTGGATTCGAGCGGATGCAGAGACCTGCGTTGTGACGAATCATCCCTGCAATAGAGGATCGTCAGTTATTATCAACGGCAGACACATCATCATGATCCTCATCATTATTATTATTTATTCTGAAATCCGATAAACAGCTTAAAATGCTTTTTTTACGGAGCAGATACAGGGGAATGGCATCATCATAATACAGCATAGAAATATAAATTAGTATAGAATTGAAAATTTACAGATGGAACTGAACAACGTAATACTGACATACAAGAGCTTAACAGTGACATTTAAACAGTCCAATGACAGCAGCGACGAAGAACAAGGGACACCCAGTCACGACGAAGGTGCAACAGCAACTACAGCCAATTACACTACCATTTTACTATATAAACATTAAAACATGTCCATGACAGACCACCAAGAGACGTTAATTGAGACTTCGGAATAGATCAATTCGTCGTCATTTTATATCCAGAGTTTTATGGTTTGAGATTCTATTAATTGAAAAATTAAACTAGCCTTACTCCAGGAAGGCGACATTTAATTGGAATTGTTATGAGCCTATTGGCAGGAAATGGAATGTCGTGAGATGTAGGCTCGGAAACGAGGCAAGTCAGTATTTAGAGGGTTGTCTTTGAAATTAGACCTATACAGGGAAGGGTATACACTCTAAGAACTGGAGGGACCGATCGCCTTTATTTGGGGAACCGATTGCAGCCGGTCCCCTCAATTTGCGAAGTCGGTCCCTATTATTATTCAAATCTGCCATCATCGCGCGCGTGGTTTTTGACCAATGACATGCCTTTGTTCTTACCCGCCCCGGGGATTGCTTAAACTGAAGTGGCGCGCATCGTGGTGCAACGTGATCGTTATTTTGCTTCTTGCAGCAACTCCTTGCCATGTTGAGAATTTACTGGTTCATTTGAAGCCTAGAAGGGAAGCCTACACCAGTCTATTCCTTTTTTTATACTCTCAACTTTGGATCTTCTCACAGTCTGTTTTATGTTCAGTGGAACTGGACATGCAGGCTAGAAATGGTCAAACATAACTAGAACAGTATGGTTGGCATATTGGATTACTTTACTATGACGGCGGAGGACAAAGATGGCTATGAATTGACGTACAGGTAGGTGGATTGTGCTATTTATCGACTATTATTGCTCTTGTTTTACGTAGCTTTGGGTCCTATCATGCAAATGAGATGTAGGCCAATGCTTAAATGTGACACAACTTTTCTTGAATCGTTACTGTACAATCTGTGCTGATTTGACTCAAACAAATCCCCATTTGCAATGTGCATGACCTATGTTGTGATTTGCTTGAGCTACATTGTTATAATCGTCTGATTCTTTGCTAGGTGTACCAAGTAAGCTTCAAGCTTATGGCATAACCACTGCTCTTTGACAAGTTAGAGGCAGCCTTGCAGATGCTCATGGTCAAACGCGGTGAATGACTGCTCTCAAGCTTGCGAATGCAAAACAATTTCTTGGGATTGCAAACACATTTGGACCTGGTAAGCAATGGGTACTCAGTAGATGCAAAACTGTAACTGACCCTTCTGTATTTCTTTTGCTATTACCACAGTTATTTCCAGTAGTCACCTTGCGGTTAAAGTACAATTCTGTCATCCTTACAACTGCCAACTTTATGCTAGAATTATATGCAAGTAATGACAAGTATTGTGCAAGTATCTCGCGGAGATCCAATATCCATACCACCTAGCTTTGATTTAGATATTTTGTTGTTTCCTTTGTTTTGAATATATATCACTTGCCGGATATTGCTACATTTATCGGAGATGATAGCCTACATTTACATGTGCACATGCTCTAATTGTTGGTAGTTTATCAAAATTACTATACTTGCAGTTATTAGCTGATAAAACCTCATGATTTCTAGAGATGGTCATCTCTTCCCTTTCCAGGACCACGTATCACCGCAAAATTGTTATCAGAGCTGACAAGGACACATTCAGTGTGTTACTGAATCACACGGAGCTGTACAGCAACATTGATCGCCTCCAATATGCTGCCAAACTACAACTGCGCACGCATTACTTGCTGGATGTGGCTTACCCATGCCCAAAGACATATGATACGAGGGACTCACTCATTGTGGGAATATCTGATTGACATGAGTGTAATCAACAAAGAAGTGTTGACACTCATGTCCAAACTCAACATTGTCGTTATGCCATCTGTCGGCCAACTGCAGATGGTGTGAATGTTTGCGGAACAACAGTCTTTTAAGGCTCTTTAACTTGTGACTACTACATGTAGACTACTGATCACGATACTCGTCTCACTAATTTGAAGTGTGTAATTATTACTGGCAGTTCTTGTATATTGTTTGCGATGGCAAAGATACTGTGGAAAAGCTGAGAGATTCTGTTCCTTTGTGTTTATTTTATGATTATTGACATATATATACTGTTTTACCAGAGATTGGAGAATTCAATCGGTCCCCTGGGATGCTACCACAAATAGGAACCGATTCGGTCCGCTAGGGACCATATAAGGTGCAATTGATTGGTACCCCTCCAGTCCCTTTCTGGTCCCGTAGGGTACCGAAAAGAGGAACCAATCTGGTCCCCCTATCGGTCCCATAGGGGACTATATAAGGTGCAAGCGATCTGTCCACTTAGTTCTTAGAGTGAAACGCAAAAATATTACAGACCAAAAGGCATGGGAGGGCACGTACTTCCTCTTCCTGCCAATGCCTAATAGGCTCATAATAATTCCAGTTGAACGTCGCCTTTCCGGCGTAAGCCTAGTTTAATAGTTCAATTATTAATCGCCTATTTGCTACGTCTGAGAAATCACGTGAGACTTGAGAGTGTCTGTTGCGAAAACAACAACATCAGGCAATATGAAGACAGAACACTGTCACAAATCAATCTCAAATTCTCAACAGAAGATAATAGCATAGCAGCAAAAAAGTCAACATAGTGATGTCCAGACAATAATATTTTGTTGCAAAACTGGACGCAACGGCGCTACTGAAGCTGCAGGATGGCGGCACAAGCTGTTATAAAATGAATAAAAAATGCGCTGGCTACTCCAGCCTGCAGCCTTCAGGACCGTGGACATTGAGGCACCTTTTCTGGCAGCAGCACTGGTAGAAGCTGCACGAGCACTATGGCTGCCGTATTTAGTGATGTCTATTACCGCTGCAAGAAGAAGCCCTTTGATCCTGCGCGATATTGCATTGTATGGTTTCACATAGCTGACAAATAAAGCAGTTGAACTCCCGAGGGACGATGTCCTTCGCAGGTATTCTTTTGAGGTTTTTTGCAACACAGAGCCGGTCATCGTGAGTAAATGCAACGATTTATGCTGGCAAGACATGATTGCCTGGTCGTGACTGATTCTGTGTTGAAGAGAAAGTGATGGTAGCCGTAGTGTTCGAAAGTGATGGTATCAGTCAGCAGGCGCACATGCTTGTTTAGAACATAGGACTGGAATGATTGCAGCAAAACAAAAGCTGCTTTCAACTCCAAATAGTTAATGTGGAACTGTATTTCAACAGACAACCATGCCCCTCCGGTACACTTGTCATTGACAACACCTCCCCAACCCGTACGAATGACATCGAAAGTAATCGAAATATTGGGTTGTCCAATCACAATATCATTCCCCGAGTCATGAAAATGTGCTATCCACCATTGAAGCTCAATTTGAGACGAGGGAGATAGGCACAAATATGGAGTTTTGTTGTCGCCCTTGTTTCTTTGAGTGGAAAACACCGCTTTGAGTAGTTAAGTAAGTCGCCGTGGGGCTTGTGAAAGTCAATTTGGGAGGCAATCATACTGCCAAAGTTTCCCCTTCCAATAAAAACGTAGGAATTTTGATGGGAGTTGTCAATTGGGACTGAATAATAAGCATCTTTTAAGTCAATCGAATCAAAGTAGCAATGTGGGACGATCAGCTTCAAAGCACCCTGCAAAGTGTCCATCTTAAAATGGTTGTAGATGAGTTCTTGGTTTAACATTTTCAGGTTTAACATCATGCGTCTGCTGCCCTCGCTTTTTCTACTGTTTGTATGCCGGCTGAAGCCACAATACGTTGGGTAATGGCAGTAACAGATTTCACAATTAAGCGATGAATGCCTCTGTCATCTTAGCATCATTCCTACGGGCATTGGAATGCAGCTGCTTCTAAATCTCGACATTTACAGTGGGAACACATAATGTATAGGGCAATTTGAGGGCTGAGGGTAACGCGCAAACATTTCCTTAACCTTTTCATCTGGCAGTGCTTCACTCAGCCGGTTCTGAACCAGTGATACCAGCGACGTGCCCACAGCAGGCCCTCTATCATCATTGGCCGCCAATTCATCATCAATTGATTAAAGGAATTTGTAGTCGTGAGGGAAAGTAATCGACAGACGTTCGTCGTCCTCCTACAAGACAACACAACCCCCATCCTTATCTGATTCCTCGCCAGGTTCACAAACATCACGAGAAATCGATCTGTGAATCGGGGGAGTGTCTGCGCGACGGCGCTTGAGTGATCGATACAAGGATTTTCTAGGTACATCGTCCTGCGTAGCATCGCTAGGACGACGAAAATCAACCAAGGTACTAAGCTTCTCGGTTATTTGCTGAAATTTCAGTTCCTACTTTGCGTCTAACTGTTGAAGATCGGAGGCAGACGGCCCTGCCTTGTCCTGCTGAGTTTCAGCTGAAGACATGTCGATAGTGGTTCCTGCGGGAATCCGCCGACCTAGATCAACAATAGCAACTAAGGAAAGGTGACTTGTCAATGCAATAGCAACTAAAAAACAAACCTGACCAAAATTATTGCCGCGGGGAAAGATTTTTGCAAAAAATGCTTGGTGTCACACGACTTGGCGCGCCATCTTTCGTCGCCAACTGACATGCCTCGCTCCCGAGCCTACATCTCGCGTGATTTCTCTGACGTAGCCAATAGGTGATTAATAACTGTGTTGGCATTCTCATTAAATCTTTTCCGCCATTTATTGGCAAGCCTATAATAGCACGTCCTATAGATTCTGTTCAATAGGGCTGCAGTCTTCGACTGAAAATGTGTAGTTGTTGGTTTGCGGATCTTCATACATGCTTCTATTGCTATATTTTGAAAAAAAATCCCTTGGAAAGCGCGTATCAATTCACTTTACGTTCTTGAAAAAATGCTGCCCAGTTTGATATTAGTTAGCCGTATTTTCATAGCAGCTGAATCAACTCGAAATCAGGGCGATGGCATGGACAATATTTGTAGCTTTCCAATACATTTTTTTGGGCTTAGTTTAATCGGCGCTCTGTTGTTGCGCCGAATTAAATTGAGTTTTCAGCTGCCTGCTCTACCGCCGTGAGTAGTGGTTCAACGTAAACTTCGTATTTAATGGATCGCTTTTAATTCCAAGACAGCAAGAGGTTTTTTTAGCAAGCTTGTGAGCGAAACCATTCCTCCTTCTTCTGAATATGCTGATCGCACCTCGAAATGCCGCCGCTGTCTTCTGCTCGAAGCTTTTGCAGCAAGCCACCCACCACACCTTGTTGCACGAATTTCATTAGCATTATAATACTTAGTAACGACTCGTCTAATCAGAGAATACCATGAACTCCTCCAAAAAGTGAAGATTGTTCCTCAATTGCGTTCGAAACGACTTCACGACAACGTTTAAAGCCAATCGCTCTACGGTCGCTCCAAGCATGCTCCAAGCGAAAAGTTTGGTGATCTGGCGTAGCCGCGGACAGTTAAAGCGACTGTCACTTTGAACGTCGCCAAAAATTGGGTCTGTTTTGGCCCCGCAATTTATTTTGATGCGACGATAGAGAAAGGATTACAGTGAGCCTTAGACCTGGGTTAAAAGGACGCATTTTACTCACTCCGATCCCATTGCAGGCAGAATTTCGAGCGTATTAAGTTTGATTCAAATAGGAGCGACTCTTTTGGAACAGGGGCGCCAAGTCGAATAGGACCGGCTTTGATATGCACTCCTATTCAGATAGGAGCAGCTCCTATTGCAATAAGAGCGTGTTTGATACAAATGCCGCTCTTTACACGCTCCTATCTCGTTTATAAAACGCTATGCAGGGAAAACCGGGGGTCGGTGTCTGACTTTACATAGAACACGCCCATTGTAGTTTCACTATCTTTCGGTTTCCAAGGAGATTTTCAAACTGGTTCCTTAATTATGTAAACACAACGGTCAACAGAGAATCGGAGATGTGACTGTGGTTTTCTACACAAATTAGTAACAAAAATCAGAAGCTCGTCACGCGAAGAAACAACCTGCGACAACACTGTGGGGCTATCTCAAAGTTTTAAGTGTTTGCAGAGAACGTTCCAACAGAGACAACAGCAAATATATGGTGTACCTTCTTCATACGAATAGCTGCCAAGAGCAAAATGTTCTAGATCATTTGTATCTGTTTACATTAAAGAGAAAAGGCAGTAACAGCTCGACAGCAAAGACCAGCAAATTCCTTGTTCACGGAAGCCATGATGATTTTTATGGCGCGAAAATTAAGCGACCGTTAGTCTTGTGAAACTTCCTCATGTTTTCAAATAATTCACGTGACCAATCGAATAAGAGCGACTTCAGATTATCGTTTGATTCAAATAGAAGCGGAGTAAGAGACTCCCGGCGCTCTACAGACGGCGTCTCCTATCTCTAATAGGATCGGAGCAAATAAAGTTCGTCCGGTTAACCCAGGCCTTAGATGATCAATAATCAAGTTTCGGAATTTCAAACTTGTCGAAGATCGCAGGATAACCTACCCAACTGTTGCGAGTAGCTTGCGATGATCTAAAACAAAACAGGTAGGAATATATTACTTTATTGAATATGATTTGCTTCGTAAGCCGAAGAATATATGCTGCAAAGTCTTTTGCGACATTGAAAGATAAGACTACTATGATCGATGTTTCATATATCTGGTAGGAATATGCTGTCCGTTAAAAGAAGAGATGAAACGGATCTATGTCTGTGGTAGACCATAGGCCATAGCTGCTTCACGGACGCAGCAACAGGACGACTTGACACAACGAGAGACAGACAGGAAAGAGAATAACCACCATTTGACGCGGTGACTTACTACAATTCACATGATTACGCTAATTACGACGTGGAGATTTATAAAGCAAGACTTGCGTCATCAACTACAGTCTCACCTGGTAATAGACATTGACATCTGTCTGTTTCCACGGTGTTGTTACTTCGTTGCCACGAAAATGATGACAGTTATCTGTGAGATTAAGCCGAGAAGGAAGGAACGAGACGATGGTACAGTTGCCATGTTCGAAGCATGTTTGAGCGCATTCATGGACTGTCTGCACCGAAGAGATGTAGTTAGGTTCTGATGCGATACTGTATTTCTCCTTCTTCTCATAAAACACCCCATTGGTAGACAATTTCCCAGTTGAGCTCGAGACGAAGGCTACCAGGATAAACAAACTGACTAATTGCCATATATGAAGCATTAACGTGAGCTTCATCTTTTCAGCCGCTTGCCAGACGAAATATNNNTTTCGCAACGTTGACGGAGGAGCGCTATAGAGCCTGAAATTCTGTATGATTTATAAATATTGTATTAAGATGGACTGACAATCAAGACGTTTGTGCATTTTTCGAAACAACTGCGACCGACAATCAAGATACATCATTAATTTTTCACTCACGGTTGCTATGGCAATCCAAGAATCATATGCTGTGTGGGAGGGGGGAGGGGAAACCGTTGATTTTTGCTTGTTTTTT
>OFHS01004732.1:3124-13247 GCA_900245855.1 Calvadosia cruxmelitensis
ATAAAAATATTTCAATGGTTCTCTACAAATGTAATAAAAGTATTAGTCTATTTATTGTATCAAGTTATTTCATGTATCAGAAGGACACAGCTCACTATCCCACAGACGCAGCAATGAGATGACTGGACATGACGACGGACGTGCGCTCTTGTATTTATAACCATGTGTTGAAATTAATTTCAAATCTGCATTTGAGGCAGGTTATGTAATAGTAAACACCAGAATCGAAAGTGAAGAGATGTGTGTGTTGTATTCCCAAAGCAGTCCAACACAGTGAGTCTTGGAAAATAGACTCACGTACCCAGGAATGGCATGGAAGAACTTGTTGAAGATGTAGGATGCTAAAATGGCGTAGACCAAACCTGGATAAATTGTTTTAAATCATCCAGATCCATGTTGGCAATAGATTATACAGTGTAACCCCCGTTAATATCACCTCTGTTGATATCACAACCCTCTTAACCCTTGTCCTGCTATTGACGTGTATACACGTTTTCGAAACAATTCAAAAGTAGCAACATATAACCAATCACATAGTTAGTCCCTAGCGATCAACCAATCAGCAATTGATAAAGCGACTTCAAGTCTTCACTTAACTAGTTTTATGAGCAGGACAAGGGTTAATATCACTTCACTTTGAGTACCAAAGCTCTGTCAGAATCAACTATTTTTACCCCTCTTAATATCACGACCTGCTTATTATCGCGATTTTTGACCGGAAAATCATAGTGATATTAACAAAGTTTCACTGTAGCAATTTGTTTGATGATGTAGGATGGCATGCGAATGGAATTTAATTTGGGTCAGTTCCTTCGTCAAAGATACATGGTGGATTCAACATTTATGAATTCGTCGTATAAAAGATCAGAGGCAAGTCATTTATGTTATAGATTATGTAGTAAATATACAGTCAAATGTCACAGAAAGGCCACCTGTTTATATAGGTCATTTTCCTGGTTTCCTTCATGATTGGTAAATCGTTACTGTCATTTTGGGGTTATCAAGATTGGCCTTTATACACAGGTGACTGCTCTATAGAGGTGGTGGCTAATAAAGGTTTGACTGTAGTGAAGATAATCCTACATTGCTCAATGAATTTCATGACAATTTTAATTTTCATTATGCTTCCTCTGTGATATATAATGGCTATGCTTTTTGTACTTTAGGTGTACGTTCGTAGCTCAACGACAGACCGCTGCCTCATGAGTGCACTCTCCCAGTTAGCGGGCATGTATCCACCATCTGGAAAGCAGGTATTGACAGCAGTCTTTTAGTTGGAGGAATTTGCGTATGCAGCAGACTTTGACTCTGTGGCTATCTGGAAAGTGGCGTCATTTGAGATTTGATATGCGAGTGATCAGAGCTCAAGCAAGAGTCCAATTTCACAAACTGGGCAATGATAACAAATGAATGAATGAATGAATGTCAATTTATTTAACGAGGGTAGCCTAATAAGCCAATGGCTTGTCTCCCTTGGGGCCCTCGACAATTAAAACCACAGATGACAACGAATATATGTGTTGGCTGGCCTGGGAGTCGAACCCGGTACGCCTGACTGGCAGCCACACGTACTAGCCTCTAGACCACACCGACACAAATGTGAAATTGTTGTTATGGTTTCAGGTGTGGAATAAGAAAATTCAATGGCAGCCAGTACCCATTCATAGTGTTCCGACAGCAGAGGATGCGGTAGGTGCAACACTATGGAAGTAAAACATTGGTTAAACGGCTACAACAGTAAAAAAATGAATGTTGATTTACGTTCTTTTCTTTCAGATGTTTGAAATGGGACATATAGCATGTCCTGCTCTTAAAAGCGCATACAACAAATGGCACAAATCAACGGCATATGTCAATCTGCAAAAGGCTAACCAGGTGTGACGAGATCAAAGGTTACCTGGTCAATAAGGGCCATTTTATCCGTCACTCAATGCACATGTTGAGGCTCTAAGTCTTTCTAGGACCTTTTCCGTGGCAATTTCAAAGACTTAATGAATTTATATGTAGCTTGCGCCAAGTACAATAACCTCCAAAGTGCTTCTGCATTGTCCCACTTGTGTGAACAACAGCAAATGTTTTCTTATCACTTGATATTTTCTTATCAATTAAACACTCTCATCAATATTATTATCTTAACCCTTGTCCTGCTATTGACATGTATACTCGATATTGAAACAAGTCAAAAGTAGCAATGTTCATAGGTCTGTAACCAATCAGATAGCTAGTACCTAGCAATCAATCAATCAGCAATCGGAAAAGCGACTTCAAGTCTTCATTTAACTTGTTTTGCGAGCACGACAAGGGTTAAATTATTATCTGGATTTTTGAAGAGAGATTTATTGAGACATTGTAATGATTTTTCCAGTTTACTTCAGAGATTGAGCTCAGCTAATGAGCCAAAAAGGTTTTAAATTGATTTTAAACTCTATCACCATACTTATCCCACCCAGTATAATAAGTAATTTCGAATTGTTGCTTGGTTGGTAGGAAGACCACTGGCTGCTGTGCACTGCTGCTGCTGCTGCTGCTGATATTGCTGCTGCTAATACTGCTGCTGCTGTTGCCGATTCTGCTCCTGCTTGCGAACCTGTCACACTCCCTCAACCAAGCACCAGTCACACTGATAAACAGTGGAAGGAGTAACAAACCTATTACTATATTGGAACATGATATTGTCAAGAGATTACTAAGAGGAGGGTGGGTGGGAATTGATAAGCAAGGCAAGTGGCTAGTGGCTAATGGTATAGCGAGCGAATGGCAGTGACTAGCAGGAATCAGGCCTAAGCTTATATAGGAGTACCACGCGGAACTTTCTTCAGATATCCGCACATCTCTTCTGACGTACGAACTCTCGCTACCAGTGATCTCTGAGACTGGGGCCCAGGCTCCCTATCTCAGATGCTGCCACACAAGTGGTGTGAGTTTAACTTCGCTTAGATTTCATATAACCACGTTTAACGGAACTGCACGTTTCAAAATTTGATCAACCATCCATGATAGACCCTAGCACATGAAATGTTCTAGGCTTTCTTAATTCTTACTTCAGATAACTCTGCTTGTCATCTGTCTTGTATCCTGACTGACACTTATAACCTGTCAATTGTCATGTCATAGGCATTCCTTCGCAACATCTCCGTAGAAAGTGGCCTTGAGATTGACACAATTGATGACATCTGGAAGCTCTCTGATACCTTGTTCACCGAGGTATGTTCATGGCAGTGCATATAAGTTTTCGAGAGTGTACGGTTTACGCTGACACTCTACAAAGCAACTCATGTTGGTGGGTTGTGTTACCAAGGCTGGTACAGTCAAACATGTATTAGCGGCCATGTCTTTAGAGCAGTCACCTGTAAAGAACACTTTTCATAACCGCAAAATGACACCTTCTATAGAAATCAACCTGGACAGAAAGGCCACCTGTCGATAAAGGTCATTTTCTTTACGTCCCAAAGGTGACCATTATAGACAGGTTTCACTGTAGACAATGCCGTAACAAGGCTCACTTGCTGATATAAAGTGAGCTTGTTCGTGCAGACTAATGAGGGTGTGTCTAGCTCAATGGTAAAGCAATGGACTGACAATCCAGAGAAATGTTGGTTTCCAAAAGTTACAGTGAAACCTGTCTATAACGGTCACCTTTGGGAACGGTCATCCCCTAGCCCGTATGGAAAACTCGTAAATCGTATGCCGGATTTTACGCCAAACTTGAAAACACTTGTACGCCAAAACTGTTTGGATTGCTTATAGTCCCAACCAAGGCCTCAACTCAATAAGGAAAAGTACGCCAACTACTCAAATTTACAAATTTTAGGAGGACGTACGCCAAATTTGTTTTGGCGTAGGCTGACTCCACGCCGGATTAATCCCGCGTAACATACATGTTTTCCATCAGGGTACCCAGGTGACTGTTCTGTAGAGGTGGCCGCTAATACTTGTTTGACTATAGTGTTTACATGACCCTTTTTGTTGTTGTTTCTTCAATGTAGAAATTCCACCATTTCCCTTTGCCACCATGGGCCGAGTTAGCTTATGACAGATTGATAAACCTTGCAAGTGAAATGTTTGTGGAAAAATTTGCTGGCAATCCGACAAGGAGCTCATTAAATGCAGGTTCGTAGATCTAAAATATGAAAGCACAATAAAAAGCAATTAGGATTATTTACTAACATTATGTAATGATGATGATAATGATGATGCTGACGATCACACCTAAAGTGTAGCACAGCATGTACTAATTAGCTATTATTTTTATGCCTTGTTTACATTTCTCATGTCTGAATATATTCCTATCAATCAATCAATCAATCAATCAATCAATCAATCAATCAATCAATCAAATCAATCAAATCAATCAAGGATTTGTTTGTCATTGATGGTTTGCTACTTCAATAAATAGCTTCCTTATTGAAAGGCAACAAGATATTGGTTGACGATGGAATTAAGTTTTGTGATCCAATTATGCAGCATCATGGTGTTGTTCAAGGAGACTGTTTGTCACCATCGTTTTTCATGTTGTATATCTCCGACATAGCTGATGATCTACGATCATGCTCACATTAGAAATGTTTATTATTTGCCAACGATCTCGCCATGTATTCAAGTTGTTTGGATAGTCTACAAGAAGGCCTTGTTGTATTACACAAATGGTACCTTCCTTGTGAATGTTTTGAATGTAAATCTGAACAAAACCACAGCTATAAAATTCAGGAAACGATCAGTCGTTCTTTAAATGGCGAAGAAGTGGAGTTTGTAAAATCTTACGAGTACCTTGGAGTGACTTTGCAACAGTCCCTCACATTAACTTCTCATTTATCAAAGATTTTACAAAAGTCTGTGTTCACGATTGGCACCCTTTCCAACTTGCCCAAAGTATCCCTTTACGTTGCACTGCAGATCTTCGACATGAAAATTTCCCCCATTGCTTCATATGCCTTGCAAGTCATTGCACCTTACCTGAAATTGAACCAGTTCATCTATTTGGATAGATTTAAAGCTGCTTTCCTGAAGCGCACACTTGGTGCCCACACGCAGTGGCGGGGGAACGATTTCAAAGTTGAGGGGGTTCAGGATTTGTGAAGCGAACCTTTTTTGTGCTCTCTTACAGTATAAAAAATAAACATCACATTTCAGCGTAGGCTAGACGATAGAGATCCCTTATAGAGTAATAGTAAGCTATTCAATCTTCATCCATATATATTTTTGCTAAAAGCCATAGCTTAAAATTCATAACAATTAACGCAATGAAGTAAGGCAGCCGCCCTTCATTGCACTGCGCGCCAGATAGACAACAGAAACATGTCAGCAAAAGACAAGGCAATTCAGATTTGAAAAACACAGCTTGATATGAATATTACTGGCTCTGTGTTAGTTCTCCAGTTTCTTCTTCGAAACGAAGGTTGCCTTTCCCCCTTTCTCCGAAAGCTCAAAGTCTCTGAAAACCATGCTGTCATATACTTCACCAACTCTGTTCTTGTGAATAAGCCAGATTATAGCAAGATGTATATTGTAGACGTTTCTCTGGCACATGAGATGCTTCCAGCGTTATTTCAGCGTTAGCAAGTTGCAACGATATGAATGAATGTCTAAGTTATCAGCGATCAAAAGACTCTTGGAAGAGCAGCCTCGTTTCCTTGCTTACTGAGCATGGTCTGGGAACACAATCTTGCAGTCGTGGTCATGGACCTGTTTGCCACGGAAGGGATTGCAATGGTGAACTCGAAGCCATGAACATTGCGGCAAGATTTTTAGGCGAGAAAAAGACTATTTTCATGCATATCTTTTAAACTTATTCTATGCATTGCAGAAAGCACATTCATTCAGCAGCAGAGACCCAATCAAGATATCCGTGCTTCGACAGATCAGCAGTATCGTCCAAATTACCGTTTCTAGCAATGACGATGTACTTTCCTATCGATTTCATGTTTGATCGTTAAAATAGGAGCAAACTGCATTATTTCCTGACAGCAGACANGAACCAGTTCATCTATTTGGATAGATTTAAAGCTGCTTTCCTGAAGCGCACACTTGGTGCCCACACGTCATCATCCAATACGCTTATATTTATTTTGGCAAATACTCCTAACTTTGTTAGTGAATTACAAAACAAGTTTCCATTTAACCCCGTCGAAATTGAACACTATTTGGCTTGGAGGGACGATAAAGTGTCTGCTGTTTTGAATGATTGCTATCTTGATGTTCCTGCTCTGCAATCTTCTGGTTGGCAAGCAGCTCATCAGGCAAACAGAAATTATATTATGCTATGCGCCTTTCAATTCATGTATTTCATCGCGTAGTTTGTACAAACAAATGCTTCCATGTTCCTAGTGAAGATTGTATTTGTATTGTGTCTAGTCGACCTGCAAGTGATCGCTACCACATCATTCACTGTGACGAGATTGATTCGTAAATGAATTTTATCAAAGGTCAAGAATGTAACTGAATTAAATTCAATTAATTACTTAACTTTGTATAAACTATAATGAAATAGCAAGCACTGTATGTATCAATAATAGAAAGTTTACCTCGCATTGAGGTTGAAATATATAATCATCAATCAATCAATCAATCAATCAATCAATCCATCAATCAACCAATCAATCAAGTTCTTTGTTCGCCTCTGTTCTGTGCATTCTCACTTTCATGTTGCTATATTGTAGGGGGTAGTTATACATGGTGGAATACAGTATGTAACTGAAACATTAAGCATATTACCACCTAAGGAAAATTTCTTTACTGCTTTTCAGGTGTCTTGCTACATGACGTTGTGTCCCATCTGAAAATGCTTTCAAAAACTCAGCAAGATCCTCTCAAGAAAATGTACATTTACTCTGGGGTAAGATGTGTAGCCGATGCATTTATTTCATTTGACTGAGGATTTCTTAATCCTCGTCCTGCTTATAAAACTAGTTAAATGAAGACGTGAAGTCGCTTCATCAATTGCTGATCGGTTGCTTGCTAAGGACTAACTATCTGATTGGTTATGTGTTGCTACTTTTTGACTTGTTTCGAAAACGTGTATACGCGTCAATAGCAGGACAAGGGTTAATATCTATAATGATGTACGTCATGGTAGTTGCGTGGCGGTCTGATGGTCTGAGCACTTAATTACTGTTGTTGTCTTTGCAGCATGATGACAACGTCTTGCCGTTCTTGGCTTCCATGTCTGCCGTGTATGCTCATCAACCTCCACCTTACGCAAGTGCTGCGATTGTTGAACTCTATCAAGAAGACGATCAGTAAGTTTCAAGATACAGTCCCATCTGTCTTTCTTGCCATCTGTCATAAGTGACAACGTGTCTTAAGTGACCACCTGTCTTTAGTGACCACTTATATTAAATTACCATCTGTCGTAATAGACTTCTTTCTTAAGTGACTGCCTGCCTTAAATGACCACCTGTCTTAAGTGAGCACCTGTTGCAAGTGACAACCTGTCTTAAGAGACCACCTGTCTCAAGTGACCACTAATTTTGAATGACCATCCGTCTTAATCGACTGCCTGTCTTAAATGACCCCCTGTCTTAAGTGAGCACCTGTCGTAAGTGACAACCTGTCCTACATGACCACCTGTGTTAGATGACCACCTGTCTTAAATGACCACTTCTCTTAAGTGACCACCTGTATTAAGTGACCACCTGCCTTGCGAGACCACTTTCATTGGTCTGGTTGATGGTCACTGAAGACAGTGCTGACTCTACTATATATTGAAACTATATTTTTGTTTTTATTGATTTGGTTGTTAACACGATGCTTGGCTCTGTTGTGCGAGAGCATTGAAGTTCTCAAAAGTATACCTTGGACTGAGCTGGAACCAGAACCTGCAGCCTCTGGCTAGACGGTCACAATCCTACTCATTATATTTACTATTATTCTCTGCATCACATGGTGGTCTGATCAAAATCTTCAAAAAGCTGTTTTGTTGATATGCCATTATCATTATAATATAGATTGTGAGCTCTAACACGGTTTTATTATGTCATTTGTAATAGACCATTTCCACAAGCTACCATTTTGGGAAAAGTAAGTGCATTGTGGGGCAGGTTGATGTCTCTGATTTCAGAATATGAAGAAAGTTGGATTTGAAACTGATGCAGATTTCGTCAAGCTGCGCTGCTTTGCTAAAACATGTGATCTTCGTTAATATTATGGGTCAGAAACCCAGTTTCTTCGCTGCTCCAGGCACTCAACATGCCCCACAAATCACTGGTTTTTCCATAATGGTAGGTCATGAAAAAGGTCAATTTCAACATGTGTTTTGGACCAAGCTGGGATTTGAACCGGCATCCCTTGGCTCTGAAGTCCAGTACCCTACCCTTTAGACCATCAACCCGTGCAAACACACAACTCTAATTCTGCCTCTTATGCAATAGAGTACCGGTATGTCTATTTTGGTTTTGTAATGATCAGTTGCTTACTCTAAATTTGATTTATTTTTGTTTATTTTTAGGAGTTTAACAATTGATTTGCTCTACCGGAATGACTCACATCATGCGCCATACCATTTACCCGTCAAATCGTGCGGTCAGCCATGCCATCTAGATGATTTCTTACGGTGGGTTAATATTACCCGGAGTTTGCATGATTGGATGCATTGTATTAGTGCTTACAGGTTAACCCTTGTCCTCCTATTGACGTGTATACACGTTTTCGAAGCAAGTCAAAAGTAGCAACACATAACCAATCAGATAGTTAGTCCCTAATGATCAACCAATCAGCAATCGATAAAGCGACTTCAAGTCTCTGTTTAATTAGTTTTATCAGCATTACAAGGGTTTTAATAGAGTTACAATGCATATACTTTGAGAAAGTGATGCCAGGTGTTATCCATGGTGCCTACTACCCAATGTCAGACAATCAATCAATCAATTGTTTAAAAGTGAACTTGCTTGCATGAATGTTAAAATTGTCTGAGTCTTTTCTTGCCAATATGTTGATGATTTCCCCTTCAAATCTGTGTGATGCAAAATACTAGAAGTTGGACTCGCCAAGCAAACTGTAAAGATACCACCTAAATTATACCTTTCCGCGATAGTCAAAGAAAATACAAACGTCCTGTGCTCTATTACCCTTGTATAATACCAAAAATAATCCTTCAACTTTGATTTTATTTGAGCTGCACGTTCTTCTAACAGGATAACGAAAGATATGGTCATATCTGACATTCATGTGAGATGTGAAAAGGCGAAAGAACCATTCGATGAGTTTGTCAAAAACAACGGTATGTAGCTTACTCAGGCTAATACCCTAATGATATTTGATATAATAGAACTTCCAGTCTGATCCTTATACACTGAAACCTGTCTATAACGGTCACCTTTGGGATCTGAGGAAAATGACCTTTATAGACAGGTGGCCTTTCTGTCCAGGTTGATTTCTATAAAAAATGTTATTTTGAGGTTATGAAGAGTGGTTTTTATGCATAGGTGGCTGCTCTATAGAGGTAGCCACTAATGCAGGTTTGACTGTATGCTCTGATTTTGCTCGATCCCATGCGAAAGCTGGAAAAATGATTTCCGATATGATCTGATATCAATATCACACACATGCCAAACGATGACTTTAGCATTTCAATGCAAAGGTTTTGATGCAAAAATACTTCCATCTAGGCCCCAAAATGAACGATTCCGATATATCAAACAAAAGTACTTATATATTATCTTATGAGATAAGATGGGATCTTACTGTCTTGGTATCTTGTTTAACTGATATTTGAATTTCACTTACAAAGTTGGCTTTCTTAATCGCTTTATGTCCAAACTTTGTGTGTAATTTTACAAATTGGGTAAGGCCTAATGTGGCTTTAAAAGCGACGCATGTTATTCCACCATAAACGTGGTTGTATTAATTTTCAATATCAGAACATCAAATTTATCAAGTTTGAATAATAGATGACATTGATGAGGCAATTACAATAGAATAGTAGGAATTGTAACGATTGCTGCAAACAATGTTAATTAACAAAGGTATGCAGGCTACTCCGCGGAAACGCTTGACTTCCGAGTAATTGGTGTAGTGGCTCAATCGATGTAGCGGCTTAATTGGTCTAGCGGCTTAATCGATGTAGCAGCTTAATTGGGCTAGCAGCTTAATTGGGCTAGCAGCTTAATTGGTCTAGCGGCTTAATCGA
>OFHS01004734.1:0-13242 GCA_900245855.1 Calvadosia cruxmelitensis
TCTGGTGGAGTTGGCAGCTTTGAAATGTAGGCATTGAACAGCGTGGGAGATAAGACACCGCCCTGTGGTACTCCTTGTTTGACTCGACGACATCGGCTTTTGGTGTTGCGGAATTCGACAAACGATAGTCTTCCATTGAGGTAACTGGCCAGCCATCGTTTTACGGATGGAGGTAGCGTTGAGTCTCGGATGTCTGCAAGTAGAGTTGAATGCCGAATGGCGTCATGGGTCATGCGGTTCACTGCTTGCCGTGTCACAGTTGTTCCATGTTCGACGAAGATAACTCACACAATCTCGCTGAAATTGTAGTCGTGGAACGCTTCTGTATTTTCTAAATATCTATCTTTTGACTAGAGAGCAATTCCTTTAAGAACATTCGCATTCATTTGATGTGTCGCGGTGAACAACGTATTCATCGATCCAATTGCATTCCATCAAGCCAATAAATATTTTGGGTTATCCATAAATGTAAGCAAGACAGAGGTACTCTATCAGCCCCCGCCTTCAATTGCTGATCATCCAGCTATACAGTGTTTATTGGCGAGACGCAACTGAATACAATTACTGCCTTTCCATATCTTGGTAGTGTATACACTATAGAGTATGCAGATTGAAGCGTTGACGAAAGAATAGGCGAGTGTATGATGTTGTAGATATATAATTGTGGCAGATATGACTGAGGGTAGCCAGCTCGTCCGAAGGCTCGAGAGTACAGATTGCAAGAGAATGATAATTACGAAATATTAGACATTTATAGCGACTGATGGAGGGCGCTTGATGAGACCTCCACAGTAGCATCATGTCTGCTGATACACCATCTGATCGGGATATTGCCTCAAGGGTACAAAAATCAGCTGCAAAATTTGGCAAGCTCCAAGAGCAAGTTTGGTGCCACAATGCTCTTCAAACAACTACCAAACTTGTGGTCTGTGAAGCCATTGTTATTCCATACTCCTGTATAGTATATTCCGAATCGCTTGCAGCATTCAAATCTGAACTTTTAACTTGAGATGCATTCATTGTAACAATGTAAATAATATACTCTACAGCGCCGTTGCATTACTTGCATATATGCAGTTCTTTGTAAATTTCTATTGTTACGCACCGTTCGATTTTAACATCTCAAAGCAATCTGTGCTGTCCAAGGCAGCTGGGAAGAGCTAGCCATTGATCGACCAACATGGCATGAGGCAGTTTCTGCTGGTGTTTCCCAAGCTGAGACATAGCGCAATGCGAAACTTTTCTCGAAATATCAACAACCCTCTTTGTGTGCTGCACGTGTAATCGGGACAGCCTTTCAAGAACTGGCCTTCTTGCACATACACGGGGTTACCACTCACCTGCGATGTACTGCTCATTCTCAGTGTCATCCGCCAGCTTATACATCAAGGAACCTCGGAAGTGAATCCAGCAACTATATTTGCCCTACATGTAACATATCATTCCGTACTGGAAGGGGCAGGATGGTCTAAAGTCATTGCGTAGCATTTACAATATGCTTTTTACAATCAATCTTGAATGTGGGCAAATTTATAGATTGCTTTAAGCTGGCAGGGTAAAGCATTCCGTGCTCTAACACCACTGGCCCGAAAAGAATTTAGGTGGCATTTCTGCACCCTGAAACAACCAGATGTGGCTGGTCGGGTGATTTAGTATTAAAAGAATTACAAAAATTGTTGGCAACATAGGGTGATGCTTTGCAATTTGCATCTTTTCACATCCAAATACATCGCAGGACGCAAATACTGAATATGTTGCCGGACATCCATCCATTTGACCATTTCTGTTTCACCTTGCCATCTTTGTAGTTTATCTAATAGTTTCTTATTTAATACCAGCTGCGTTAGCCAAAAGTTGACAAGTTGTCTCAAAATTTACCAAATATTAGATGTGCACTGCATTACAACATTAGTACAGTATAGTACAGTTGCTGACTGGTGTACGTAGCCTACTGTAAATTAGCAGAGCGGCTTCCTCTGATCGTCCTTCCGCAGCTTTTTGCTGCGGGCTGGGAGATTTGGGGACAAGTGGAGCAATGGGCGCAATTTTCAACACAGCCAAGCCAACATGGCGCTTGTCCTGGCTTGCTAGGCCTTACCTCTCAACTTATTCGCATGACTTAATGTTTTTATTACGCTGGATTAACATTGGTATCCGTTAATAACATGGAAGGTGCACGAATTCTAAAGTCACTGCTGTCAGATGACTTTGTGGAGGAGTTGTTTCTTCTGGACGTGAAGGTAACTTCAATGTGTTTGTTGTTGTAAGAAAAATGTAAGCCTAATGTTGTTTCTTGTTTGCTCTTCATTTAGGCCTATTCAATAATTCACACAAACATAACCGGGTAAAATGTTTAGAACTTGTTTTCACAGGAATGACTTCACATAATATCATTGCAACTTGTAGCACAGCAAATCTCTTTAAGCTACCTTGCTAGTCTGCTGTTCGTCATCATCGCCGAAAGATTCACTGAAAGACTATCAGCTGCAAGCAGGTTGTTCACGTTATAATTATATTATGATTTCGTGAAAATACATCTGAAATGGTATGTGGTCTTAACACAAACGAAATAACAAAATTTCATTATTATTACCCGTGGTCCGTGGACATGCTTCCCCACTCTCAGAACCTGTGCTTGGTCTCCTCTCTTGGGTTGGACCCTCTCGACTATGCCACAGATCTTCTGGTCTTATATGGTGCTTTCCTCTGTGTGCTCGACGATCTCATGAGCAGAAATTTGGACATATTGAAGGAATGGATCATGGAGGCACAATGCCGCAAACCTCCTTATGATTTCCTAAGCTTTGCGGAACGTGGACTGAAGGCAGGAAAATTAAATGACACTCTTCGCCTGCTTCAATTTTCCTGACTGTCGCAGCTGCGGAAAATACCTCAGTGCTTGCTTCTGGTTTGGAATGGTACTATACCTGTTGTAGTTTTACTGATTTCCCCTTAATTAGCGATTTTATCTGGCGACTTGCGAAAGATGATCTGATGGCGTATTCCTGTGATCTCCCACCCAGAAGACTCTTCCAGTGAAACAAAAACCGGAGGCCAGACGAAACAAGGATGAGAAAGCAATTCGAAGTCCTAATGCAAAATTGTGCCACGGAAACTGAATACACAAACACTGTAATCCTGTTTTGTTTTTATCGGTCGAATAGTCTTACAATAGACCATTTTCACAAGCTACCATTTTTGGAAAAACAAGTGCATTATGGGGAAGGCTGATGTCTCTGATTTCGGAATACGGAGAAAGCTGGATTTGATACTGATGCAGATTTCTTCAAGCTGCGCTACTTTGCTTAAATATATGATTTTCGTTAATATTCTGGGTCAAAAACCCAGTTTCTCTGCTGCTTCAGGCACTCAACATGCCCCACAATGTACTGGTTTTTCCCATGATGGTAGCTCATGAAAAAGGTCTATTTGAAGCACTATTAGATTGCTAGCCGATGTAAGCAATTCTGACTCGCTAATGACTCCGATCTGGGATTTAAAGAAAGTTGATCTATGCTATTTGGAAATCGTTCAATGCACAGCCACTTCAACGCTTTGTTCTACATTTCAGGATTATGCACTATAGGCTACTGAGGCCTGTATTTCTATTCTGCAGACAATTCTGTTTGGTACTTTGGTTTGATTCTTGTTTCAGAACTACTTGTCGCCAGTCAC
Source organism: Calvadosia cruxmelitensis (assembly GCA_900245855.1). Taxonomy (NCBI): domain Eukaryota; kingdom Metazoa; phylum Cnidaria; class Staurozoa; order Stauromedusae; family Kishinouyeidae; genus Calvadosia; species Calvadosia cruxmelitensis. Next base: position 3,676 of record OFHS01004734.1, read on the forward strand.
GCAGTTTGGAAATTCTAAAGCCATTGGTTTACCTATACAACAGAAATTTTATGCATTTAGCGTAAAACTGTTGCGGTATTGCGCTCAGGCACTGGAGAGCCGAACTGTGATTGAAGCGAAGATTGTGACCGACGTGGCATCTTTAGGTTTGCCGGAATTTGTTTCTTGTTATTTGCCAACATGCTTCTTGTGCGATTTATGCAGATTTGGTAAATTATGTCCAAGGCAGCCGAGTGCCAATTGATTTTTATATCTCATTTGTTTAGAAACAGTACCAGCACCAGATTTGTCCTTTGTTTCCAACGTTTATTCCATAAACTTTGACAGGTCTATCTGTGTAGCTGAAAGCTATGATTCTTACTATCATTTGTTCTTTCTTGTGAAACAGGACTTCATGTTATAACAACATTGACTGAGCGGGGACAAGTTGTGCATGAGCTAGACAAAGTAGTCAACATTGTTCTGCACTGTTTGCTTCAAGCATGCAAACGGCACCTATTTGACGAATTTGCATTGCTGGGAAAAAGGGTGACGTTGTTGTGCATAGCTTGCAACTCAAAGTCACCTGATTTGCTTGCAGCTCTGCAGAAATCTTTGAAGAAAGTGTTTGATTTGCATTGGAAAACAGCTGGCGTTATTCTGAAAATGGAAAATGCACACCTAGAGGATCACATACAACTGCGTCTCCAAGGAGTTCAAGTTCTACAATGCTGCAAAGACTATCAAGCTTCTGCCATTGTGTATTGCTATCTTTTATTTGTTAGCAATGGAAGACAAGACTTGAACTTCAGTTATTCAGAGAAGACTGCTGAACTCATAATTCCTGTTTTGGAAGCTGCGTTTTCTGCACTAACAGCGATGAAATCGTCAGACACCAAGCAATACCTCGAAAGCTTGCTAATTCAGGTGATTGCTCAAATTGCAAAGCTTCCATGTAATGGCTTCAATATCGAGCAATTGATCCCTGGTAAGATTAGGACACCTTCTATACTTCCAAAATCTTTCAAGTTCCCGTTTCTCGCGTTATGTGCTTTCAAAAATATCCAAGAAGACATTAGTTCACTACAGTCATCACCATCGTGTCAAAACTGGCGATGTCTGTCTGATACTGCAAAACTGCTATCCAGTTTTGTACATTCATATGTGGGGACGTCCCATGGTGTTGTGTGTGTTAGAGCAACGACATATGTGCTGGATCTCGTTAGTGTGGCATTGAAAAAGACTCACATGAAGTGCACCTCGCATATTGTGAAGTTGTTGGATTACTGCCAGGCCACGTTTGACACAATGGACATGCATATAGCTACTCTTAAGTTGCACGCAGGAAAGGGCTTGCTTACAAGTTTTGATATGCAACATGTGCAAGAGATGGATCGAACCTTGCATGTGTCAATTATTGAAAGCATCATGCTTCAGCGGGCCCATCTGCTGTCATGGCTATCGTCATCATGTCAGAATCTGTTGTCTGAGAATGTTTCATCAAGGAAGTCACCCTGCAATGTCTGCAAGACTCCTGATATCACGTATGTACCCTTAATTTTATGTTGCTGACAGTAGTCTTTCTTGCAAGGCTTAGAGATGAACCAATCAGCAATTTTGCCAATTAGTTTAGTGATTACTTTTTGTCAGTTGTAACTTTTTGATTGGCCCATTAGTCTGTTAACACAATATTTAGGGTATGTTAAGTTGTTAACATTTTTAACCTTAAAAAAAACACAGACAAAACACACAATTTCGGAATTGCACGAACGTTTGATCAAAATTATGAGAAAAATAGTTAAATATATATCTTTGAAGGCTAGATATCGTGATGCATGTGATTTGCATGCCTGTTTAAAACACTGCCACTACAACAACCAAACTGCAACATGCAATCCGATTAGTGCACATTTGTTAAACTGTGCATGATTGACGTTTGTTTGTATGCTTTAGGTCTACTGTATTCAAGCAGCTCTACCGATGCATTGAGGCATTTGTCAGTTTGATCTCCAAGCACGAGCTGCATACTCCTAATGTCACATGGATTGGTAATTTAATGTTCAACAATGGACTTGTACTGTACAAGTCCAAACTATACGACGTTGCAGCATTGTTCATCGAGTTGTCGTGTAATCTTTTCAATGCCAAAGCAAACTCTAGCAACAAGAAGGTTAGTGTAACAATTGAAAATCTAGGCCGTGGGCCGCGTGGCAGTTTTGTTAAGTTTCGCTGTACACCTCTGCAGAATAGAATTTTTTGTCCAAATGGCTTTGGTTAGGTTGAAGGACTCTCCAAAAAAAGTTCCCCTCAATCATTCTTTATTCCACTCATCCACATCATTCTTACTACCTTGGTATTTAGAATATGGTATTATGAATTGTTTAAATAAGATTAAAGGATGATGACATCATCATTTTTACACACCCTTTTTCTCACTAACTGGCAAGCAGTTTTGAAGGGAACTTTTTTTGGAGAGTCCTTGCACCTAACCAAAGTCATTCGGACCGAAAAACTCTATTCCGCAGAGGTGTATAGCGAAACTGCTTTTCTAGTCACTTTTTGTGCTGTTTGGCCCACAGCCTAATATTACATGTGGAATGATTGATCCACTGGATAACCTATGCTAATTATCTGCTTTGGTTCCTCATAATATTAATTGCTGTTAGCTGTTTTGTCAATAAAAAGTAATTTTATAATATATTGCCATGAATTTAGCGCTAACAACAACTTTTATTGTTGTTTAATTCTGCTGAAGACAAAGAAGACACAAAGCGTTTTATAAATGTGGGCAGGTAAATCATATGGAATCTGTCTGAAATTGTTTTTGCTAAGAACCCAACATATAGCATTAATTACTAATAATTAAGTCAAAATAGTTATTTGCATTTTTACAAGGTTGCATCAAACACCAATATCATTTTGCTTTGGCGGTTTTATCAACCATCTACATCAGCACTCATGCCACAAATCAGCGCTCTCCACCTGTAGCTGAAATTATGTTGTATTGATAACGTTGTGTTGTTATGATCTGTACTCTTGAGTCTTTGGACGAGTGGTCTGCCCTAAAGTTGTTGAATTTGCTGCACAATTGTTTTTAACAATACCACAAGTTCGCCAGTTTATCTATAAATATTTTACAATTTTACACACTTCATCTTCTACAATGTCACAGAAGGGATAGCAAACACATTGCAAAAACCAGTATTGAATAACTTTCAATAACTTGAATAAGCCAATAGCTTTGCTGCCTCAGCATCATAATAGATCTACTGCGATAACTCACCTATCGTAATATTCAGATGTTTCTTATTGCAGATGGAGGTTTCTTCAAAGTGCCGCCTACTTGTTGATTGCAAACTTAAAAGTGGTAACTGGGATGGAGCATTGAATGCTGCGACAAGCAATATCCAAAGCCATATGTACAGTGGATCAACAGATGACATATTGCTTGAGCAGGTAGACCTGTGGTGTAGTGTGAAAGCGGAAAAGCCAGCCAATGCTGCCGCCACAACTGAGGAAGACAGCAAAAGGTTAGGATTGTATGGCTTAGCTCTAGTGTTGACTGTTGACCAATTGTAATGCAGTGGAACCTGTCTATAATGGTCAACTTTGGCATCCGAGGAAAACGACCTTTATAGACAGCTGACCTTTCTGTCCAGGTTGATTTCTATAAAAGTGTCATTTTGGGATTTTGAAGAGTGGCTTGCATGCAGAGGTGGATGTTCTATAGAGGTGGCCACTAATACAGGTTTGACTGCACTGCCAATTTAACAGGAATCTCGATCATTTGCAAGGAAATAATGTCATGTAGAGCAATTATAGCGGCATGCCAGCTTGGTAGGGTACTTTGGAAACATAGCTTCATGCTTGAGTTTTGGCTTGTTATTCGTTACAAGGGTTAGACTTAGCTACGAGGCCTTTCAGGACAGTTTGTAAGTTGACTGCAAAAAAGTAGACTGTGGAGTTGCGCCTTTATGGAAATGAATTATTCTCTAAGAAGCTTTAAGTCCTCCAATTTCTGTGCTTTCACTCTTTAGGATTCTCTGCTCGATGATTGCCTTGGAAGATAGTGTTCACTTTGCTCCGTTGTTGGAGGCAGAGCTGCAAGGCTACAAGTCAAGAAGGTGGGTCCTTCCTTGCTTGTTGATTCCCTGAGCGTTGTTTGCTTACAGCTTTGGTTTGGTAGTCTACTTGACAAATGACTATATCAGCAGTAAACCACTTCAATGGTCATTCCCTAAAATCAGAACGAAGTGGATTGGAGGTGGTTTACATTTTTAAGCAACATTTTGCGATTGTAGCTTGAGCTGACCTTGCTAATTAGTTTGTATTTTCTTGAAGTCCACAAATATGCCAACTACAAGTGGTTTACTCTTACGGCATAATTAACAAAGCTACTATCTTCGAAGGCTTCTGTTCCGTATGCCCTGTGTGCAGAATTTGATGTGAAATAGACTTTGAGCCATTTGTTTGATTTTCAACGCCAAATTCAACCATATTTGCTAGACCTCTTCTAATAGCCCGCCTACTTCTGATTTATTTTCAGCGACCGCTGTGATTTTCATGCGGAGATGGAATCAATTTGCCAACTGTTGATCAACTTCTATGGCAAAAATGATAGTGTTATCAAACTGGCTACGACTATGGTAGAACTGGCATCTTTATCGAAATGCGCTACTACATGGTATGATATAGATGCGGAAGTAATAATCACCCTGTCATATCATTCATTTGTCATTGCCGGTATCATGGAAGAGTTGACAGCAATCGTGACGCAGGCTATGTTTAATGTGATTGATTCCACAACCAAGCATTTGCTTGCTGTGTTTGTTGGTAAAGAGCAGGGCCGGATTAGCCATTAGGCACAATAGGCCAATGCCTACAGCCCTTTCAGAGTGATAGGCCCTCCAAACTTTTAATGGTACCTGTAATTCCTTTGCATTCCTAATTTTATGGGAAAGGGAATTTAGCTTACTGTGATTGAAATAGCTTAATTATACATTGACTCAGGAATCGAGAAATGCAGTATTTGGCAAGCATAAATCTAAAAATTTCCAGGAGAGCCCCCCGGAGCCCCCCTTTTGGAGCACCTTTGGCGGCAATAGGCCCTTCGAGCAATTTGGCCTACGGTCCACTTTCTTCTAATCCGGCCCTGGTAAAGAGTGTTGTGATATATTTGACTACGGTCATACTTGGTTTGGCTTAAGGTTAGGGTTGTTGGAAACCGAGATTGCTCAAATTACAGAAAAAGTGGCACGCCGTAAGAGGCAAACTTACGACCTTTGGATTGCTGGTCTACTGCTCTGCCGTTGAGCTAGACACACCCTCGTTGATCTGCACAAACAATCTCCCTTATATCTGTGCCGCCAAGTGAGCCTCGTTACGTCGTCGTGTACCCGCCATTTTGTAACACAACCGCCTTTCATTTTACGAACCACTATGAGTTACTTTGTAGAGTGTCTATTGTGAACAGACACTCTGCAACAAGGGCTGGACCCCATCTAGTATTGGTATATATCCTATTACAATTCATGTCTGATTGCTCATCAAGCAGGTTTAGTCAGGAACACATTGCTCTTCAACATTATACTTGATCAAAGTACAAGTGAATCTAAAATGCCATACTGTAAGGCAAGTAGCGTTTGTTGTAGCTTCTAGATGCTGACTACACATTCTTACGGCTCTGTTAGCTTTCTGTTGTGTAAATTGCCCTTGTCTCTGTTGCAGTGATAGCATGTTCCAAGAAGCAATCCATCTCATCACCAATAAGATGGAAGGTCAAGGGTCTGTGCAGAAGTATGTATTAGAAGACCTTCTTGCCTTGGCGCATTTCAGATGTGGCCTTGCAATGCATTGTCATGCTTGCGGAATGCAAGAAGATAGACAGGGGGATGACAAATCCTTGTTGGAGGTAATATCACATTTGTTGCAGTTCATTATCAACCGGAATAATAAATGTAGTAGCTTGCCTGAGATGCTACGCAGCTTTTATAAGCATTGTTTGTTACAGATAGTTTGCTTCAATCCTGACTCAAACACATGTCTCAGAAAACTGACATTCAACCCTTTTGAACCCCTTTGAGTGCAAGTCAACACGTCGTATACAGAGGCTTTCGTATTCAATATAATATATATTTGCTAAATATGTTGCGTTTCCCCAACAAGGAGAGATAGCAGTGTTCCAAGGAGTACATATGGTCATTGGTGCCAGAGCTCTATGTCGTTAGGCACGTCATACAGAACAGACAGAGTTGTTGACATGACGAAACACAGAAGCCTAATAGGACAATTACAAGATTGCACGGCTGCATATTCTTACAATCACATATAATATATTCTTACAACTACAAAATGACGGCATCAAGTTTGCACCAACCACGCCTCAACCACTACCCAACTATCTGCCAAGACAAGTCACTGCAACTTTGAGGTGCTCATTCCACACTCCACAGTGATATTTTATTCAACTTGCCGAATACATTTTATATATTTTTTCTCAACATTTTGGATTGTACATTGTCAAATCTGTCTTTGTCTCTCCCTGGCCCTCACTCCGAAGAAAATGAATAGTATTATTTAACCCTTTTAGTGACCACTTGAATGTACAGTATCGTATTTAGCACAGATAATCGTTGTGGCAAATTAAATTGTACTTGAAATTCATTTTTCTGTCAATTACTCTAAATTGTGCAAAACTACCGTATATTGGCATGAAAAAGCTGATCTTGGATAGAAGTCGCTCCTTAGTTTTCCCCAGTTATAGCCCACTTGGTGTGCTTTAAAACAGCACTCGTGTATAAGCCGAAGTTTTATTTTAAGAGAAATTATTTTATGCTAGTAATTTGGCTTATGCACTGTAATTGCAAAGGCAAGCAAGGCAGATTCAAGGTGCCCATTCCACAGGAATGATTTTGTCAAACTTGCAAGAAGCATAGCTCGGCTTCAAGGCGACCTTTTTTAAAAACTGCTCCGTTAGATTCTATGCCAATTTGTACTAATCAACTTTGACCTAGTTCGAGTGTTGACGCTCTGCAGTGTGTTTCGAAAACCGTGCACAACCAGAGCAGTTGTTTCCCAGAGCTAGTCAAATCCATACTTGCTAATGAGTGGCAGGTGTCGGGTTTTGATCACACAGACAAACAAACAGACAGCCAGGCGTTTGTGAAGTATAGATAAGATATATTGTAGTTAGAAAAGTTATGGAACACTTGAGGAAGAAATATTGAGTCAATGGTAAACATTGAGTTGAAATTTACTTGTCCTCGAAACCTCGTTATCTGCATTCGAGCTTCTATGTGTTGTGTTGATTTATGCTTGGCTTGCTCCTTTCTAGACAAACCTTGAGTCACATATGAAAACGTCTCTCAAAATCTGGTGGGGTCTGTTCCAGCTGGAAAAGGTGTGTGACCGTACAGGGAATTTTAGGAGAAATCAAATAATTACTTTGTATTGCTATGTTAGCAGCTTAGTGTTTATTTTGTGAATGACATGCCTTGATTAGAATCTAGTTGCAGGTCTCAACTCAAATCTGTATTAGCGACCACCTCTACAGAGCTGCTCTATCTTTGTATAAAAACTACTCTTCATGACCCCAAAATAACACTTTCTATAGAAATCAACCTGGACATAAAATCATCTGTCTATAAAGGTTGTTCCCTTAGCTCCTGAATGTGACCACTGTAGACAGGTTTCACTGCACAAACTTATTTGAACCCTTAATTACTTTTCATTTTCCAAAGCTGGCAGGTGACTACTTATTGTGGAACAAATCCCTTTCTGCAATCACTAATACTTATATTCTGTTTATTTTAACAAGGAATTGTTGCAGCGATTATTAATTCTCCTTATTCTGGTCTGTTTGCTTGCAGTTTGATCTTGAGCATTGCACACATCCACAAAGAACACTGGACGGTCTCTTCCTTCTAGCAAAGCTTCTTCTTCTTCTTGGCGAGGTCAGATTACAATTTTTAGTTTATGGTAGGGCAAGGTAGCAGCGTTTTTTCGAAATTACCTTTATGTGAATAATCCACCTGTATAAATATAAAATGTAAAAATGTAACATTACCAAAAGATGATTTTCTGTTTATGATTACCCGTTTCTGTGTAGGAATTGTCGGCCTTCCAAGCACTCCACATTTATCAAGTTGCCCGCTCCAATAGGTCTAAATCGGCAAGCCGTTACCAAGAGGATGGTATAAAATGTCACGCAACAGTTTTCTCATCAGCACTTTCCGTCGCATCAGAAATGCTCCTGGCTGAAAACGCTACTACCATTGCAAGCTCTGCTCAGGACATGCTACCCAAAGTTGACAAGTTGCAACAGATTGAGCTTAACATTGCATTAGCTCATTATAAATATCAATTCGGAATGGTAAGTGTGACATTGAAGTCGATCATAAGCATAGCTGGTCCAGATGCATTTATGCAAAATCCTTTAGATGCAAACATAATTATATGAAATCCCAATTCATTAAAATACTGCAAGTGCATTTTATTTTTTCAAGTTGGTTATGCAAAATCCGCTTGTAAGTAAGCATTTTTCTTGCAAAACGTTTTGCATATACTTTAACCGACCTGTATTGTATTATTGATTTTTGGCAATTAATTGTTGTCTCAAACTATTTTTTCATCGAGATCATAAAATATTTTGTTCTGTTGTGGGCTTTCCAAGGGCTAGACATCATTCGGCAATGTGCAGTCTACAATTGCATGCGTGACCCAAGTCACAGGTGGTCACTTGATGCTAGAAAAATGTATTGTTTTCATATGTTAATTGAGCACTGAAAGCTGGCTGCTTTATATCGGTGTGCTAAACATCACATACAGTGAAACCTGTCTGTAATGGTCGCCTTTGGGACCTGAGGAAAATGACCTTAATAAGACAGGTGGTCTTTCTGTCCAGGTTAATTTCTACAGAAAGTGTCATTTTTTGTTACGAAGAGTGACCTTTCTACACAGGTGGCTCTTCTAATACAGGTTTGACTGTACTCTGCTTTTGTAAACTGTTTAGGTTTCGTTTTGCTGACTGAGACTGCTTACCTTAACGATTTGTTGCTTATTCTGTCGTAATCGGTTTTTGATAATTAATATATTGCTATTTGTGACAGTATAACGAGGCCTCAGTTCTGATCAGGAATTGTCTAGTGGAGCTGGATGGCTGTCCTTGCAGCAAAGGCTACTTACTGCTACATGCCTCCGCTTTGATGGTCAATTACAAATTGCATGCAACTGGAAGTTTGAAAAAGAATGAAATCGAAGGTAATCTTGTGTGATGTTATCATGCAACAAGCTTCTTGATGTATCTACAGCTAACCCAAGAATGCGTTGTTGTTTGCTACATGTTCGTGTTGCCTCATGCTTGTGTTGCCTCTTGTTGCCTCGACACATCAGAGGCTTTTCTCTTATCCAGTTCTTCAGATACAACTTAATAATAATATAGACGATCCTCTACATGAAGAGGCCGTTCCTCTTCCTCTTAATGCACTTATTACATAAACTACGCCATAAATCACGGTCAGACGTGGCTGACAAAGTAACACCAAACAAAGACAAATCAACATTCAATACATCACCATACAATACCACCCT
>OFHS01004737.1:0-13230 GCA_900245855.1 Calvadosia cruxmelitensis
AATGTGTTCAAACGAAACGGAGATTACAACGGCCGAATACTAAAACCAACAACAAGGACTTGCTGAATTCAGAAGGAAATTTAGCTTCATGTGTAAATGCACTGAATGGAAGTCTTTTTGCAAGAAAAATGCCAAGAAGCGGCTTGTCCTTCCAGTTTTACCGTGCCACCGTTTGATTCAAATTGAAATTGTCGTGTTGTTTAACTGCAGAACCAGCGCTGTTCACGCTTTTTGTCTGAGAAGCACGCAGTTGCAGATGCGATATTTGAAGTTTCGAATAGTCGATTCTCAGAGATAAGATTCGAATACTGTTATTTCAGAAAGATACCCGAATAGATTCGGGTAATTGCTATTCGGGTCGCATCCCTAGTTATTGATTGGAGAGTAACTCATGATATGTGAAATACATTGATTGAAAGTCCATCTGTTGCCTTCATCTACAGTTTCCAAAAGAATACCGGAACACAAGCTAAGTTGGATTATGACAGTGACCCCCAGTGTCATTTGGGATTGCACACATCAGAAATTCCTTCCAGTTGTAAACATCTTCTTTACTTTTGCACTCCAACGGTGTGAAATAAATTGTTCTCATCCCATCATAATTTAGTAAATAGTTCAGGATGAATTAAAACCAATTGTACCTAATACAAGCTATTGTGAGTGCAGTCTTCTCTTACAGAGTGTGACGGCACAAAAGAAAGTTCTTAAAATGACAATGTGCAGATCTTGTTTCTGCCATGAAACATATGTAAATTCAACCGTGGCTGGCTTCTACAGTGATAGATAGATAGATAGATAGATAGATATCAGTATATTTAAGACATATAAACACCTTAATACAACATGTGGCTATAATAAACTACATTACATTACATCTATAAACGTTTCAATTCAGGCAGGTATTTCTTGATGTATTTCTTGATAGGTCATAGTACGCCATAAATCTAAGATCTGGGTTACAAAATTCAAGAATGATGTTGGCAAATAGTTTCAATATTATGGTCGATCAGCGTCATTTAAAAGTGTACTCTCCATTGATCAACTGACATGACAAGATTCAGTGCACTTTTTAACCCTTGTCCTGCTATTGACGGGTATACACGTTTTGAAACAGGTCAAAAGTAGCAACACATAACCAATCAGATAGTCAGTCCTTAGAAAGCAACCAATCAGCAATTGGTGAAGCGACTTCAAGTCTTCATTTAAATAGTTTTACCAGCAGGACAGGGGTCAACCTTAAAGACGTTCGACATAGAACACATGAGAAATAACATCTATAATTGTTATGTTCTTATAACATAATCAAATCAAACCACAATACAATGTAGGTTGCTTAATTATAGGATATATAATGTCAGACAAATACACAACAGATTATGAAGACAGTATTAGCACCTCTGAATCAACATTACTTCGCACTTACATAAGACAGATATCATAACGAGACAGACATGGAATGGAGGCTAGCTTGTAATTATAACACATACAACAATCATTAACTTCTAAACAATTAAAGTGAATTAAATGTCTCTTGATTTCATAATGTCCTAACACCAACGGGCTTCAGAAGAACAAAACACTGGATTAGATGTTAGAATCTACAGTCAAACCAGTATTAACGACCACCTCTATAGACCAGTCACCTGTGTTTAAAGGCCACTCTTCATAACCCCAAAATAACATTTTCTATAGAAATCAATCTGGACAGAAAGGTCAGCTGTCTATAAAGGCCATTTTCGTCAGGTCGCAAAGGTGACCGCTATAGATAGGTTTCATTGTAATGTCAGGGTTTGATCTTGTGGCAGTATAAATTTGCAACTGAGTTACGGCCATTATGGCTGTTTGAGTTTGACACCATTAACTTAGGCTATAAATCGGTCACAGGAATTAATGGCTGTAGATTGCCTAGAGGAGAAGTGATCATAGCTCCCCTGCATGCATTTGCCACACGACGAGACCCAGTGCGATTCTGGTCTTGCATTCAATACACACTTGCAAGCTGAACACAAGGATACAATGAGAAATCAACTTACATTCACATCCAATGTCGTAATCATTCAAATAAATGATACGTCTGTGATAGCCTTCGTTACATTTACAACCCGTTCTGTCTTGGTCATGGCTATTGTCACTGAATTCACCGCATTGCAAACACGGCAAGTTGCCAGCAACATCCTTGAAGAAGCCATCACTGCACTCTGAAAGTTACAACGTAAAACCAATCACCAAGGTTCAGCAAGAACGCTACTCATGTGAAAGCCAAAGGTCGATGTATTAAAGCTGTGTTCAGAAGCTAACAGGTGCAAACACAACAATACTTCTGAAACACAAAGAAATGGTAAATTTATTTCTTAACATGGCAATAGGAAGTACCAGATCAAGTTAAAAGCAAGACACTAAATTAGATCTACAAATGACGCAAGAAAACTGGGCAAGTAGTAAATCCAACTTCCTTAACATCATTCAAAAGCAAACTTAAATCGGTTTTATCTTCGTTTAGTCATCGGAAGTCAGTCACGCATTTATTTGGTTACTGTAATAATAAACAAATTCTACTGTTCTATATTTCGAGAAGCAAAGCACGAATTACGATGCCGACGGGTCGTCAGCCTATTAAGGCGATTGTCAAGTAGAATTGTTTGTATATTATAGTGAATGTCGCAGTGTACGAGGCCCAAAGGATATTTGTCGTAATGTTTCATGATGGATAGTAATATTATGATCATAGGTAATTGATGTATTGGATGTATATACTGGTAATTAGATCTATTGTTTATGTGAAGCAGTCGTAGCTTATGTATAAAAGGACTAGAGTCACGGCTATAAACCGAGAGAAGCACGTTTGGGATGCTGCAAAGCCGTGGGAAAGCCACTAATGCAAGTAGCGTGTTTTGTACTTCGTTATTGTATACAGTGAAACCTGTCTATAATGGTCACTTCTGGGAACTGAGAAAACTGACCTTTATCGACAAGTGGCCTTTCTGTCCAGGTTGATTTCTATAGAAAGTGTCATTTTGGGGTTATGAAGACTGGCCTTTATAGACAGGTGACTGCTCTATAGAGGTGGCCATTAATACAGGATTGACTGTATATCTTACGTCATTTGCTTATTCTTACATATTTATTTACCTTTAGCATTTACATTTTATCCCAGTATGGACATCTGCTGTCTGCGATTGTAAACAACAGCAATATGATGAATATCAAACAAGAGGCACATACTTTGACATCCGATGGTTGTGTTTTCATATTCAATATTGCAACCACAGTGGCCCTTGAAAGTTGCTGATCCATTGCTGAAGCACTCCATGGATAGATCCTCGGCTGAGGTTTGATACGCATTAGAAACACACTTCCCGTATAATGTAGCCCTGCCGTCTGTTTTACTTGGTGCGGGCGTGGCATCGAATTCGACGTATGCTCCACTTTGCTTTGGACATGCAGCATAGGACATTGAGAACTTCAGGATAGAGCCACAAAACCCGCTATCCTCAAACGCAAATGCAATCCATTCGTTTCCATTCATGTCTACAAGAACAGTGTGGTTGAATGTTGCATGCTTGTTTATACTCGAAGATGAAGGAAGATCCGTTAGATTTCCGAGTTTTTTTGATTGCACAAACAGATCTGGGTCAAAAGGTACTGGTTGATCGGCAGAAGTAGGGAAAGTGTAATAATATAGTGTTGTAAACAGTTTACACGTAGGCGAGAATGTCCTACAGTCTTGCATCACTATGGTGATGTGCACTTCCACCCAGTTGGCCTTTTTAACATCATAAGAATTTGTCACCAGGAACTTGGTTCCAATACTAACACAGGTACCATATCTTGGCAACTCGTTTTGAGGTGTGTCGTAGTTCCACTGTAAATAAAGGAGAACAGATGGCATTATCAATTAGAATTAATCTACTTTTTAACAAGAGTTAAGTTGCAGTACCACAATCACGTGCAATGCCATAGTGCCACGGGACATAGAATGGTAAGGTTTCTGGTTTATTTCTCCTAAAGGAAAAGTAGGTCTACCAACCTAAGCGGCTTGCAGCAAGAAGCCGAACAACACGGCCTCCAGTCTTGCTGGTATAAACACATCATAGTGATAACGGTTCTTAGTTTGAGCACAAATACTACTTCATTTCTCTCATTCAACTAATTGAACTTTCCTACTGGTAAGGCCTACTCATTTCCATTGCTACGCTACTGAGCTAGAAGAATAAACTATGGCTTCAAAGGACAACAACCTACGATGATTACTATCTAAACCCTAACTTCAGTAACTTCTAAAATACAGTTTTAAGCAGCGCACAGAAACGGATAAATGCAGAAGCATTTCTCATGCATTTTGACAGAAGAACACAAGCAAGAGTAGAAACACATACCATCTCTTGACAGTTTTGAGAAATATACAGATAACTCTGACCACCTCTGCAGACTTACCGATCCTGTGCCGTTCCCAAAGAACTCCCAGTTTGACTCAAGCTTGTAACCAAGATCAACTACAGGAGACAACATCATCAATTGATCAATCGATCATCAATCAATCAATACAGAATCTCAAGCACAACATAAAATTATGAAATTATCATCGTCACCCCTGATATAATCATCTAGGAGAAGTATGGAAACAGACAACTCTGAATCTTGAATCATGCCAGCGTCAACTGCCAATCATCGTTCTCATTTCCAAAGAGGCGTTAACTCAACATCCAGACTGGAATCTTTGTATTTTCCGCGGCGGAGAAAAGAATTCCGAACAATTTTGCGCGTGTTACTTCTCGTTGATATGACCGAAATGCGTGGTCCAGCCGCGGTTATAATCTTGAATGACAAAGTTACAGCAAGGATTGCACGGACAAAGCCTGTTTAACAGATGAAAATATATAGGCCTACAGCAGAGCACAATTCTCAAAATGTGCGTGGCTGCAGATTCAACAGGCCAGGCTTAACAATTCAACATGCGCTTGGACAGCACAGGTCCAGCATCCCTTGCATCATTAATGAACTATGCCACCTTGCACCTCTGGAGAAGACCTGGTTCAAGAACTCGGGAAAGTTTCAATGGTGATGTCATGCGATCTAAACATAGATTAAGATAGCTATTGGATGACATTCCGCTGTTTAAGTCGTCTTGCTTGCAAATATTCGCTCATTGATTGAGGCAGACTATCTGCCTGAAAGTTATGAAACTCAAAGGGAACAGGCTGTTTCCTTGAGAAAGCACCGTCCACAAATACATCAATGAGGACGACCTGTAATAATATGACCGAAAACGAAGGATGGAGAACTGCAAAACAACTAGCCTTAATTCGTCACATGCCTTTAAGAAGAAATCGTTTAAATTAACTATCGCCAATTTGAAAAAGAAATACGACAGATCAAGTGCTTAGCTCCACAGCTGAATTTAACACTGTCCAGTTATTATACCACGGCCCGACAAAAGCACTTGTCACCAAGGCAGAAACACCCCTTTCAAATCGCGGAAGATTACATCGCAAACCACAATTTCACAGACATCCTTGCAATAAAGTTTTAATCCCTATACTGAAAATTCTCATCCGCGTCCGCCTTATCGGCAGAATCAACTTCAACGACCAGCTGAAAGAGCGGCTTCCTTTCACAAAAAAATCTATTTACACCCGGCGCTAATCTAATGTTGATAAGAGAATGGGACATTTCGATACACAGCCGAACGCTTCGACAAGCACCACTGACTAACGATGTAAACTAAACTATTCAAATACATGCAAATGTTGCAATTGGAGTGGGATTTGTGTATGGTTTCGTTTTACCATACCAGGCAAGCACAATTAAATCTGGGTGCGATGAAACTCAACAACAGGCTTTAGTTCAGAAGTCAATCCACTGAAACAATCCGTTGTGATTGAAATTACGACGGCGTGAATCTCAACACGAATAAACTTACCTCGGTCACAGTTGATGTTTACAATTTGATACAGCAACAGCAGTAATCCAGCCGCGGTGAAGAGACCCATGCTTCAAGAAATGACGTTCAAAAACGCAGTCGACTCGTCTTCATGGCCAAACTCAGCGGCCTAAACAAGTGTAATCTCCTGGTGCGTGCTCAGCAATGACCAACAAACAATCAACCAGTAGTTTCCTTAAGTGTTAGATGATAATGAAGTGGTTAACTGAGTATATTCGTATAATTTCTTGTGCCTTCCTTCTCTTCTGCCGTCCACAGCAAAGGCGATTCGCGAGTGAGATGGATTGATTGATGGATTGACACACCGCCTCGCTTTGGTGTTTCCGCCTTTCTCCCAGACCTCCCCCCCGCGAAGTCGTGTCTTGACATAACGGAATGACGCATAACCTATTGTTGGACGACACTCTAAACGAAATACCAAAACACTCTAATGGTTTTTGTTCTAGTCACAAAAACTGCTGATCTTCCTCTTCCGATTCAAAATGAAGGCCGTTTTGTGTCCTGGTCCGAAGCAGTTTCGCACTTTCTTCCCGACAGGCGATCGAGTGGGTCAGTGGGCGACTGCTTTGCTTTCGGTTCAACGGCTACTGTAAACAAAAAGATGTTTCTAATCACCGACATGCGAAACGAAAGAGCCTTGCACAATGCAAAACCGCGTTGGCTTTAGACGCCATGCACGTGATATTTACGACAACAGAGAAATGCCAGCTATGGCTAAACGTAATCCTATTTCCATGCAAACAAATCCATGAAAATCTTGCCCGTTATTCATTTCTATTGAACCGCCTATTTTTGCTTTGTGCCTATAATTAATCCTATTTATTCCAAGCAAGCACAACAGGCACGTGGTATACGGTAACCGACGATAAACAGACTCTGCCTTCCCCCTCACCCATATATTGGCTACCTTCAGTAAATACCTCAATTCATCTCAAGACATGCAATGATCCGAAATACAACATCAATGTTTAAATGAATAATCTACTTTATTTCCAATCGATTTCAACATCGGATGATTGAAGAGAATTACTGATGCATTTCCCACATGTTAAATTCGAAGTTGAATTTCATATTGTGCGAATATCGATTGGCATGCACCCACTACTGTTGTAGCATTAACTGCGAGTACCACTTTCTGGTCGATGCTTAGTTCCTTTAATTCTGACTCGTCGTTGGTATAGAACAAGCCCTGCCCAGCATTAGGAAGTTCCCTGTTCAGATCATCCTTATTGCCGTCGACGTCCAGTGCTTGTAGTAACTTGGTACCTGATAGAGGCTTCGGAAATTTCGTTGGAAGCGGGAATGTCAAGGGGTGTGGCTCCGTCTCCTAGGGAGGGGTGCATATTCCCAAAAGGAACTCTTTAAAACTCGCTTTAGAGATTCGACTTGGACTACATTGGACTGCATGGCTGTTGTCTACTACAGTGGTCCATATAATCATCTCATCCTATGCTATACGATTTTCTTTCCTACAGAAGCAATACTCGATATGTGCGCTCAGATTTTCCTTGAGAACGCTATGAGGCATTCATGAGTCGAATCAGGGGCTCGCACAACAACGTCAGCAAGCCTAATAAGTTCAAGCGATGTCCCTGGTATAGCATCGAGACAGAGACAGCTAAATGGTCAGCATTGTAAGTTCCGAGGCCTCTCTTGAAGACCCAAAAGAACACCGTATGTACGATGTTAATAGATCATTACTAACGGAGAGTTATAGTCTAACAGTGTCTCACATGCGTCCATCTGAAAGTGCTTGAAGTTATGATATCCGTCAGCTCACTGCCTACATCAAAGAACCACCTTGGTCCACTTTTGAATTGTGACGTGTGACACCGTCAGGGTCTAAACTGGTGTCCGATGAAAGCCAAAACGGGTTAGTAGCCACATTTCGTGAGATCTGAGCCCTACGCCCCCCCCCCCAAAGGGACGTTTCGAACATTCGTCAAATGAGGTGTTTGGTCCTCATTTCCAATCATGACTCTCAGCCAATCAGATTGCGAGAAACTAATCGTGACGAACAATAATTACTATTGATACAGTAATTAAAACTCAATGGTGTACTTCTAAGAAGAATATTAACTCTCACTTGCAGCGGAATCAACCACTTTCAGAGTAGCCACTCTGTGGCTGTTTAATGCGTTTACACACTGACTTTAAACTTCAATCCAGAGAAACTAAATCTACTCCATTATAGACTCAACCTCTGAAGAATGAGGAATAGTTCCACATGGAGTCGTGTGGCCTGAAATCGTATCTTTGTTGGTTGGCGTACAGCAGCAGTAGACTAGCGACAATTTGGCGAGAATACAAGAGTCAGGAAATGACGACTCATTCATCTCTCCAAGGGTGAGGTGTAATACTGAAACAGTGAAACCTGTCTATAACGGTCATTTCTACCTCATATGTTAACACAGACAACTCCAACGCTCGATAGTAATGTAATTGACTCAAATCCGCTACGGCATGGGTAACCTTCATCAATTTCGGGTTTTGTTAAATCTATGTTATTAAATAATGGTAGATTAGAAGCTAAACTGAATGGCTAAAAGCCGCGTCTCTGGCGAAAACTTCAACTACTTTTTACCGCTTTCGAATTGTCGATTTCTGGATTTCATTCCAGGTCGTGCGTGATTTGTAAAAATGGTTGAACTGTGATCAGAAGCTATTCAAACTTTGTTATAAATTGCTCTTGTGTAAACTTTCGGAATGTCAAAGAAAAACTGAACAACCGTCTTAGTGGTTAGCAATTTAGTCCTACCCAAACCCAGCTCTTAATCCACCATGTTCTATGTATGAATAACACTGGATGCATATTTAGCAGCTTTATTTTCCTGTAAATACCAATCTCTGCCTTTCTTGTTGAAATTTTCGTCCTTCCCGCGTCGCACCCTTTGCGTTTTTTCCACAAAGTGTGAAAACGTCACTTGTGAATTCGCACTAGACATGATCAAGACATCAACTGAGTTCGGCATCGACCAATTTCTTTCACAACCGGAGCGACAAAGTCAAAAACACCTACTGGAATGAAATTTACCGCGAAACAAACAACAGTGGAATGGTTTGAGGCCTTGGATGATTGGATTTAAAAGAGGGCAGCGAATTGACTCGATAGCAAGTTTGTTTGCCGAAAATAAATGATCAGAAAACAGTAACATTGATTGTTGTTGACTGTGATTATGGATTTGAACATGGTCGCTCTTGGATTAATGCTGTTTGCCTCTCTTCTCGCCAATGTTGCCTCTGGCCAAGGTAGGTTGTATTGTCCTCAATCAAGATGTCTTTTCATCAGCGAACACCGTATGAAACTCCGTTTTCAAGGCACCCGTCCTTCGTCTTGACGTATTGTCTGTTGAATATTTATTTATTTCCGTGAACAGAATTCATTTCCGAACAACGCCGGTCCTTTTTAGGTGGATGGTTATAACATTGATTGTTGAGACATGAAGGAATCCTGTTGAAAATAAACTTAGATTTATCATAAAGTCTTTCAAACTATTAAATTATGCAGCAAAACTAAAGGGCTGTAACGGAGTGCTGATCCCAAAAATAATGCATGCGAGCATGTCCCCAAATTCCTTAAATTCCCTTGCAAACTTCCCTAAAGTGACTAAAAGAATTTTCCGACTAATGAAAAAAATCTCAGTATAATAGTTAGGCCTCTATTATCTTTGTAACAGTTTAGTAATTATTTTATTAGATATTAATTCATAGAATAAACCACAAAAATGGACTTTATTGATATTCTTGCTGCTGGTATGAAAGCAAAGATAGGCCTAAAAACAAATAAAATTCTGTGTGTGGGGACTGGAAATCAATTTATAATGATCGCTGTAACATATTGAATTATCTGCTTTCAAAATAAAGACATCTAACGTCTTTCAAAATTAACTGTTAATACAAAATAACACTTTATAATAAAATTATTAAAATTATACTCAGCAAAATGAAACCACATTAATCACCATCATCATCGTCGCTTATTCTGAAATCCGGTAAGGTAATTAAATTTCCTTTCACAACTCATTAGCCTTGTCATAAGCGATGTCAGGATATCCAGTTATCACTGTATAAGATAGTTACGATTATATAGCAATCTGTTGCGTACAAACGTCTTCATCACATTTATTATTTCCGTGGAAATTTGACTCCTACATCATTTGATAATTAACCAATTAAATGGTTGATTAAATAATTTAATTAAAAATAACCAACTTCTATATCATTAATTGATAACGAGGTATGACACGCGATACCTGCTTCAAGACACAATGGGGAATAACGTCAATTATGCTGCCTAGGAATTTGTTTGTTTTTGTGGGTCAAAGTAATTTGGCTGGACCAAACGAAATACTTGACAGAATCAAGCAAACTTTTAATGTTTACTTAAACAAATTAGGGTAATTGCTATTGCCATCTCTTTCGATTTGGCTACAGAGCAATAGCAGTGATTTCAAGTGAGTATTTGCATTCATCCAGTTAATTCTATAATAGCAATTTAATTTATTCAACTTGTCTTAAATATTTTACCCAATTATATATGCTAGGTACTATAATTATGTGCTTGCCATGTTATAAGATGCACCTTGTAGCCTTGTAGGGCAATTGCTATCCAAGGATTTATTGGATGGGTGCAGGGAAATGCGAGGGGAAGCAAAAATAATTAATTGATTGAGGATGCTGCTGCTGTGTTGTTGAATACTGTCAAACCTGTATTAGCGGCCACCTCTTTAAAGCTGCCACCTGTGTATAAAGGCCACTCTTTATAACCCCAAAGTGACACATTCTATAGAAACCAACCTGAATAGAAAGGCCACTTGTCTATAAAGGTCATTTTCCTTGGGTCGCTAAGGTGACCGTTATAGACAGGTTTCACTGTACTTTTAATTGTCAAGCAATGCGATGACTGACGGCGCATCATGTTAAAATGTGTTCTCTCCTGCAGTTGACCTTGGCTATTCCATTGACAACACGTGGGCTTTTCATGGAACTGGATCCAACTCAGTATGTATACCGGTACACCCATTTATGATGCTATTTTGAATGATGTGAACTTCTGTGAGAATAGATGCATAGCTTGTCAATCATTGTTATGCTAAATATAGATGGAAAATCAGGGCAAGTGAGAGAGGGCAGATGGGGTAATTTCCCCAGGGCTAACTTCTCTGAGAACCTAGCTACTTCAGGTCTGCATTCTTGTTCATTGGCAGTCAGTACGTTTCTGGACATTCTAGTTGACTTTCTTATGAATTCTTTGTAGTGGACTTTCAATCCTCAAATCAGCGATCGCGGTGGATATGAGACATGCCGTAGCAGCGGAGTGAAATATGTGGTAACAAATCGTTATACCATCAAGAAAGGCAATCGCATTGATATTGCCACTGCCATCGAGATGAAAGACTGCACAAATCTCGCAAGATGCCAATTGTATACCACTCTCTTATATTTTCTTGGCAAAGAAAAGAATCCGGGTGTGGTCAACATGGCAGAATTCAAGCCTCTGAAGCAACTCGCCAATCTGACAACACTTCCCCTGATTGGAAGTGGATCCGCTTTTAAGAAATTTCCCCATCAGGCAACTGTTGACATGGCAGGTCACAAGTCAATCACATTTGCTTTCAAGGATGAGGGTTTCTGTGGGGCAGTTTACAAGCTTTCACTCTCGTTTCTGACGTGTCCAAGTTCAAACACTTTGTACGTGCAGTTCCCAACTGAAGAACCAACCCCAAGTCAAAGCACAGGGACGACCATAGTCAAGGGGAAATGCATCAAAAATGCTGTTCCCTTTCCGGGACAAGACTTATCCATGGTCTGCTATAGCAACGGATCGGCAACGTTCAACGGGAAATGCCACTGCCAAAAAGGATTTGAAAATTCCACAATTTCGTGCCAAAGTATGTACTAGCCCTGTTTCTTGTTTTCTTTGAATATCATATTCATTAGCTGTTGCTAAAGCAATCATTATGCTCACAGATGTCCAAAGCAATAGTTATTTACAACTACAGTAATGTAATGTATATGAAAATTTAGCATCCGAGAGGAGAGGAGTGCTTTCGTAAAATAATCGTCCCTCATCTGCTGCCGTGAACTAAGTTCTCCCATGGGCTGCGATCCTTGGCTGCGCAAGTGTAGCTGCGAGGAGACAGGCCCAATGACGCGACATCTTCGTGAATCATTTCGGTGTAGGTTGTCCGCAGTGCTCCTCCTTGGCGATATGGCTCGCTGGGTTGGTGGTCAGGGTCAGTGGTGGCGCCAGAACTTCCCCGGGGCGGGGGCTGGCTTCCCCGACAGGGGGGCTGCCATTTTCATTGATATGCGATGTGCTCATCTAGAAAATGTTTGTTTCTGCACTAAGACAAAGAGAACAAAACTATCCCATACAAAAAGAATGCACAAACCTAATGGAACTGAACAGTTTAGTTATTCATTTTTAGCACATAATACACAATTTACAATGAGATTCTACAGTTAGGAAAGCGTGCATGAAACCGGTCCACCACTTTGTCCTAATCAATGTTGGAACCGCGTTGGCGGTGAATTCCGAGGATCATCAGGCTGTCGAGGCGCTGCTGAGACATGACGGAACGGAGATCATTTTTAATGAGCCGCATTGAGCTGAAATTGCGCTCACACTCAGCAGAAGACACAGGCAGAGTGCACGCTATAACGACGATTCGCTCGAGCTCCGTGAAGGCCTCTCTCGAAGTACGCAGGTATGCTCGAAGCTGCAGGAGAGAAGCCGGTCATGCATCAGCATCCTTTCTGTTGAGGAGGTGCTTGAAGGTGCCGACCTCTGATCGAAGTGCATCGCAGTCACTTTTGTAGAGGCTTGAAAATTCCAGCAAAAGAGCTTCAGCGAGAAACATATCGGAAGTTGGACACAGGGCAGTTATCCCTTTCATGATGACGATGTTGTCGCCTCTCCAGCTCTGCAATGATCCTGTCGATCATCTCGAACACATCTCTGGAGAATTCAATTCGTTCTGCTTGCTGACGAGTATCGCTGCAGATGAACGCTTCTACAGCAAAGGCTTGGAGGGCTGCAGGAGCTTGTCGTTGTCTGACCGGCCTTTGTCGCTCTGGCAATTTCAGCGTAGCTGCTTTATCCTCGGCTTTACGCCAGAACTCTTCACTTTTATCGGGCAGCCGACATTCCTGCACCTCGTGCTTTAGGGTATCAATGATGTCAATGGCATCTGTGAGATCATTACTCAGGTTTTGAAGAGTATCCGAGGCATACTTCGCTTTCTTGAGGATATACTTCACTGCTAAGAGGTATCTCATGAAGGAGC
>OFHS01004738.1:0-12020 GCA_900245855.1 Calvadosia cruxmelitensis
CGTTACTGTCTGACGCGTATGGGATTTGGGCTGAATGTGGCTCCCATGATCATGTCGGCATTACTTTTAAAGGTGCTGTCGCTAGACAATGACGTTGAGCGCGGATGTGATTGTTACATTGACGACATTTTTGTTAATGAGGCAATAGTTTCGGCAGAGTACGATCGCCGACATCTGAAGCGATATGGGCTAATTGCCAAGCCGGCGGAAACAATATCAACGCAACTACCCGTCAGGGTTTTGGGACTCAATGTTATTCGTCAAGCAGATCACTTGTGGTGGGATCGATCGAATAAATTACAATTGGAAACCATTGACGTGGACTCCCTCACCAAGAGGGAATTGTATTCCTTGTGTGGACGCCTCGTTGGCATACACCCTGTGTGTGGTTGGGTACGAATTGCAACGAGTTTCCTGAAGCGAGCATCGACTGACTGTTCTTGGGATGACCTGTTACCGGCATTATTGATTGCCAAGGTAAAGGATTTTATTGTGCGCGTTGAGCGTGAAGACCCGGCATGTGGACGATGGGATGTGACGCCAGCCGCGCGTGGACGTGTATGGTGTGATGCTAGCTCGATAGCGAGTGGTGTTGCTGTCGAAATCGACGACTGTATTGTAGAAGATGCAGCATGGAAACGAAGAGACCATGCTCATATTAATATGGCTGAGCTCGACGCCGTGTTGAAAGGACCTAATTTGGCTGTGGCGTGGAACATGAAAGAATTTGAATTATTGACTGATTCATCGGCCGTCCACCGTTGGGTGACTAATGCTATGTCTGGCAAGTGCAGATTGAAAACAAAGGCCACCAGTGAATTGTTAATTCGGCGTCGGGTCGAGCTCGTATGTACCATCATCGAGGAATACGGTCTCACTGTGAACGTGACTCTGGTTCGCTCAGACCAAAACAAAGCCGCTGCTTTAACTAGGGTACCTAAGGAATGGCTTTCTCTGTCTGAAAAAAAATTACCGTCTGTGAATTGTGCCGGACTCGCAAATGAGGACAATGATGGTACAGCATGTCAACGATTGACAGACTTGCATAATACATCTCACGGAGGATTTGTGACCACGAAGTGGTTGGCCGATCAAGCGGAGCTAACCGTAAACGACAATGAAATCTACGATCTTATTGCGAATTGTGAAAAGTGTCAATCGATTGACCCGACACCAATAACATGGGAGAAAGGCTCACTGTCCGTGGACACCAATTGGTACCGATTGTCGATGGATGTTTGTAAATATGAGGGACAGAAGTATTTGACTGTCATTGATTGCGGCCCATCATGCTACGCCATGTGGCAAAAGATACGCGATGAAGGTGAAGCAGAGTTGTTGCTGCAATTGCAGTCATTATTTACCGAGCGAGGGCCTCCGTCTGAAATTGTCTGGGACAACTACAGCACCTTCAAGTCGAAGAAGGTGGTGCGATTATGTGATGATTGGAATGTCCGCTTATTACCTCGTGGTGTTTATCGACCACAAGGAAATGGGATTGTTGAGCGCCACCATAGAACTGTCAAAAGAATTGCGGCGCGTTCAAAGTGTGGGATCCACGCCGCTGCGTATTGGTACAACAACATCCCTTCCGACCGACGGCCCGTGCCACCTGCTCACCTACTGTTTAACTATGTACCGCGGTTGAAGTTTGTTAAATCTATTCCTGTGGCGAATACATTTGAAATTCGTTATGTTGCCGGAGATTTGGTGTGGGTGAAGCCTCGCAACAATTTAGTTTGCTCTGTACAGTGGTTGCTGGACGAGTTGTTGAGCAAGTGTCCGCTCAGAAAGTCAACGTTGTCGTGAACTGTTTTGAGTCACCGACGTCGCACAGTGCATGATGACGTTGATCCGTGCGGTGTCAAACCAATCGCCGTTGATAAAGCGAGTGAAGAACTGCGGGATATTACTGAAGATTCGTCCGATGACGAGGAGACTTCAGACGATAAAGCAATAATCGATGCGACTTCTGATACTCTTCCAATTGTGTGCAGTTGGCCGGTGCGCCGTCGTAGGCCCCCAGACTGGTTGAAAGACTTTATGTAGCTGTTTTAGACATTGTAGAAGATTTGTAAATCTGGGTGGAATGAAGTATTATTGTATTGTTCTTTTGTGGCTCCCTGTACTCCTGCTGTGACGTGTGACAGTCAGACTGTGTGGTCAGCGGATTCACGCCTATATATGTTGTAAAAAAATCTGTGTAGAGGGTGTCATGTGGAGGTGTCGAGTGAGTAGTGTTGAATATTATATTTTGAAGAATTTGTGTGTTGATCTTACAGGCACTCAGGAACATTTGAGTTCTGCTGCCACTTCTAGCGATGTCAAATACTTACAGAGGGGCTCTGAGAAACGCCGCCCACCAGGCACTAACAAGTGGCATCCACGACGCTCAGCTGAACCCAAGTGCCCCGGCGGAGCCAAAAACCCCAACCAGGGTCTTATTGCCCTGCCTGTGGGGCAGCCCCGCACACCGACCCAAGCATGTGCCCTGCCAAGACGTCACTTGCTTTGGATGTAATCAATCAGGTCATTACCGTCCTCATTGTTCTGCCACCGCCCCCCGAAAGGAGGCCAATCATATTCAGGTGTGCAACCCAATCGGTATTGGGACAGTCCATCCTGCAGGAAAGACCAAAGTGTTGCTAACCACCAGACACCAAGACCGGTCATTTGAAGTCTTTGCTTGGCTACCCGACCCTTGTGCCTTCTGTGACGCCATGAGTGGGGAAGCCCTAGCATCTCTCGGAGGTTCTGGAAAATTCAAGTGTCTGAGGATTTTGATAGGCTGGTAGGCGCTGATGGACAACAGCTCACTAGTTACGGAGTTGCTAATGTCACCATTTAACGGGGACCTTTGTCCTACCACACCAAAGTCCATATTGTTAAAGGATGCAATGAGCCCCTCCTCAGTAAAGCTGGCTGCATTGCACTTGGGCTCCTCCCAAAAGACTGGCCTCGTGTCCCATTCCCACAGTCTGAAGCAAAGCCTACAGCGGTTCACACACTCTCACTTCAAGACCTTGAAGAATGACATCAGAAGCAAATAAGCCGAAGGATTGCAAAAACACAGAGAGGGCCATTGTCAGTGTCTCTTTGTCATTGTACCATCGATAACCTCTGGGTTTTTTAGTCTGAAGTAGTGATATTGATACTTTGTTCAATTTCAAATAAAATAATAAACTAAAGCACTTCCAGGGATTGCTTCCAATCCATTGTGTTTCACAGGTACTCACAGAAAACTGAGCTTTTATCACTGCCTGGGCAACTAGATGCAGTCTGATAGAACATCGTTGAAAGTGCCAGGCTGCTCATCTAGCTTCCTTTTCAGTTGATCTGAAATGCCATTGTGGTCAGCCAGGTAAGAGAGATGGAATCGTACTTTTATCGCCTTCCAGGATCTCTATCTTTGTTTGAAGATAACTCTTTCTTTTATCTTTCCTTGTTTCATCTTTATCACTGATATTGTTGCGAGCCGTTGATTTCTTCTGGACGAGGAGCTGTGCCTCAAGCTCCTTTATGCAGTTGTTAGCTGCTTCGCTGGTTTGTTCCTCCTCTTCTTGGTCGTGAACATTATTAGGAAGCTCATTGTTAGTTTCAGCTTCATTGTTGTTGGCTGGATGGTAATTAGGCAATGGTCTACTTATAGCGACCCTCTCTGGCGGATTGGGATAGTCAGTCAAGGTAGGGACAGCAGATTGCAGCAACCTGCATAGTGAAACATCTGTAGGGTTGTTGTAGCAAGCAGCTTTGCAGTGCAGAGAGCAGACACATTTAGAGGAGACGCTCTTGGTAGTTAGATCTGCTCTTCTAAGCATTATTAACCATTATTCAGCCTGCAGGAGATTATGTAGAAGATTTGTATCAGGGATGTAAACACAACGCTTTTGGCAAACAGCATTAAGGAAAAGCCAGACTGTGGTAGGAAATATATTCTAAACAATAGCATCAAACAAAATCCAATGATAAAGACCTTAAAAAATGTGTCTAGAGATGGAAAGCTGAACGTCAAAGTGAACTTCATAATTTGAGAAAGAAAAAATGACAAGGCCTACATGTCTTTGTTCGAGAGAAATGTATGCCATTGCAGCGGTTTCTCTCTTCTGGGATTGATCTTGTCGTCTGACTGGTTCCAGTTACATCCCCAAGCTGCACAGCAAAGTCCATACAATATATTTTCACGCCCCGGCATGTGTGGTCATCGAACTGAAACAATATACTACGCGAGTTACAGTGTCGTCCCTCTGAATTGTTACAGAGCACTCTACGGATGAACTTTCCCGCCAGATTTCAACCCTACAAAACAAGCGGCGTCTGCCGCGCACACGCAACAGGATTTCTCGGGAGAAGAATAGGAGTGACCAATCTGTCCAATCTGTGAGTAGTGCAGCGGCATGTGATGGGAGCATTTTTCTCAGACGATCTGGGCAATTAACCATGGAAATTTGATTTACATTAGCCAGGTACTGCATAATTTCCTGATACTTGATACAACAGACTGTCAGACTGTTGATAGTGTTTGCTTACATAACTACGGTATTAGCGGGCTGCAAATTCAAAACAGGAACCAAAATAGGAAAA
The DNA here is from genome assembly GCA_900245855.1 of Calvadosia cruxmelitensis. NCBI lineage: Eukaryota > Metazoa > Cnidaria > Staurozoa > Stauromedusae > Kishinouyeidae > Calvadosia > Calvadosia cruxmelitensis. Next base: position 4,582 of record OFHS01004738.1, read on the forward strand.
TGTTGCTATCAATTAACTGACTTTACAAAATGTTTAGGCCCTAAAACTTCAATTAAGTGCATATAAGTTAAGCTCGCAAAAGTTTGGAGAGCCTACTGCTTAGCAAGGGTTGTATGGACCTGCCTATTGTGCCTACTGGGTAGGCCTAATCTGGCACTAGAATTACGTTATTAAGTTCATCTGAGCATATACACAGCTAATGAAAACTGTTCTTCAACTGCATTGACCAAAAAACAGTATTCCTACCTGGCGCTCTGGGATGACATCTAAATAGGAGTTGTGGCGTTCTTGACTGTAAAGGGCATCACGCAGCTGTTTGGCACTTGAAAAAGAAGAAGCATTGAATCATTAATCATGGCTTTCACGTAATAACAAACAAACTCATTGTCACCAGGTGAGAGCTTTGGTATTGGTGCTTGGTTGGAGTTGTCATATTGTAAGCTAGCCAATGTAAGCAAACGATTGCAACCTGTTACTTTCTCAAACAAGCACAAGTCACACTGACAAGTAGTGGAAGGACTACAATTACAGTATAACTTGGATAATATCACCTCAGATATTATCACGCCTCGGTTATTGTCACGGAAAGTGAAATGCCACTGGCCCATCCCTAAGCTTTTCTCATATTCTACTCGGTTAATATCATCCCTTATTTTGTCACATCATGGTTCTGTCACGGATTTCAAAAGGATTTTTATGTTAACACTCGCTGATTGTCACGTTTCTGTGACTTGTCGCCTTGCTTGAATTTATAGGCACCGCAATTGTCGTGAAAGGAAAATTTGATGAAGTGTTTTTCATTGTGTTTGCCTTATTGATTGTGACAAATCCAAGAAAATGAGTCTTGTGTTCCTCAAATCTCTACATAATAGCCTGTTTGATGTCGATACAGAGTTTGCTGTTCTATGGCCCGCTTTTTGTTATTGTTTGAGCTGTTCTTGCAAAATTAGAGGTCTGAGTGTGAGACTTGGTTATTGTCACGACTCGGATAATATCACGTTTTACAATTTTCACGTGGGTGTGATATTCACCACGTTACACTGTACAACTAAGAAGTGGAATGGGTGGGTTGGGAGTCAAAATCTCCTTCCTGTTACTCATAGGAAAAGGCATCCTGAGGTACCACCGGTAGTCCGGTACCAACTATGGTCACATAGATCTACAGATGCGGCAGATATGGCGTTATGTAGCCGGCATTAGCTAATTAGTTAATTATAACAATAATGGCTTATATTACAGTACTTTTACTGGGTTGCTCTTCACGTGCAAAAAACATCACAATACAGCATAAAATCAGGAATCATTTAATGAAAACTGTGTCTTGTTGTCCTCTGCCGTGTAATTAGCTTGTTTGATTTCTTCCGTTTTTATAGCTAAAGCTGGTTTATCCATGTCGCATTACATAATCAAACCTCCCACCTCATATTCGTGTTAGCCTCGTATCCCTGTAAGTAATGAATGAACCTTTTAGTCTCGTTTCTGTATTTAGTTTGAATGAAGTATTCTGTAAGAGGTTATTTGCTTTTCCTCTCGTTACCATTCTCCTGTCAATCAATATGTTAATTAGTATCGTATAATACGCTATTGTCTTGTAAATTATTCTGCATAATTACTGTATCTATAAATTGACTTGATATGTTGAAATATATCAGATGCTCCTGGATGGGCAATACGCAACGTGTCATTACACAGAGTCCCTCGTCGTTTGTGCGATACGACAAATTGGCGCTGCGAGTAGGGTGGTGTTACTGCTGTGTTTGACGTTGCGTTGGAGATCTCGCATTGAAAATGGATCAAAAGAGAATATAAAGTTGAACGATCCGGAGAAGGCCTATGCATGGTTTTCTGCCTTCGCGGCACGCTGCCGCAGACAAAAGCTGTCCGATGAAAAAGGCGATCTACAGAAGACAGATCTGTTCTTAGAATTATGCGGAGAAGAAGCATACATCACCATGTCAAGATCGATGAAGCCGACGCCACTTGAAGAAATGATTTTTGAAGATATTTATGCCAAAGCCAAGTCATATCTGGAGCCGAAGGAGCGTTTGTTAATTGCTGAGCGAACGAGCTTCTTGCGAATCCAAAAGCAACCCGACGAATCGGCAGACGAAGTCTACGTCCGAATCAATCACGCAGCAGACAGATGTAACTTCGCACAAATGAAAGAGACCGCTGACCCCGCCGAGGAGATGAAGAAGATGGTATTTATCAGTTGTTTCAGAGAAGAAAAGATAACGCGAGAATTGCTTGACTTTGTTCGAAGGCAGCCCAAGGCGACATACGAAGATCTACGAGAGAGAGTTCGCCAATACGAACAGACGACCGCGTACGTGACGCAGAATAAGAGGACAACTGCCGACGTCAATTCAGTCCGCGCCACCGGAAAATGTAATGGCCACATCCACAATGGAAAGTGCCGCTTCTGTGGTGGCAAGCATCCCCGAGGGCAATGTCCAGCATTTGGAAAGACATGCAACAACTGTGGTAAGACAGGACATTTTGTAGACCAATGCTATTCAAAGGACACGAAGGCCGCAAATCAGACAAACAGTGTCGAAGCAGTAGCTAATGTTGCCATTGAAGAGCTTGATCAATTTATCTGCCATCACGATGAGGCCACCGTGAACAGTGTCGATGCTGTCCACGAGAAAGTAACTGTTTTAGGCGTTGATGTTAATATGCAGCATGACACTGGGGCCACTTGCTCAATTATTTCCTCTCGATTGTGGAAGAAATTAGGTAATCCGCCTTTAACGAAAAGTTCCCGTAACTTGAAATCTTACGATGGTAATCAGATGAATGTTTAGGGAAGTGTAAACTCGCCATGAGTCGTGAATCTGGCCAGCTTAGTGTGACCGTCCATGTGATTGACTCTGGACGAGAGTATGGTCTCTTCGGTAGAGACGTTTTGAGTAAAAGTGAAGCGTTATCAGCTATTTATGCTATTTGCGAAAGAGATAATGTAGAGTATATGAATTGTAAGGTGAAGGACGAATTCGACAAGCTTGGGTCAAAACTGCAAACGAAATTTGAGCCTTGGGAAACGATTTATTTCCATGTTGCTCATGTTTCTGACATTGGAAATGTTTTGTTGATATGCGATGCTGGATCTGGATGGGTTGAGGCATTTCGCTGTCCAAACCAATCGACATCGCATGTCATTCGAATTTTGTCTACCTTATTTTCTCGTTTTGGTGTGCCTAAAATGTTTGTGCCTGGCAATGCCAAAGAATTCGTGAAATCAGAAGTTATTGAATGGTTACAAAAATCTGGTTGTCGAAAATGTGAATTACACACCACCAGTGATTTTGTTTCTCTAACCTTGCAGAAAGTCAAGCGAGCTATGAAAGCTTGGCACAGTAATTTGCGAATTTCCTTCGAAATGTTCTTGAAACGTGTTTTATTAGTTCATCGTACAAAGCCCGCATCCGATGGAAATGGTAAATCTCCATCCGAATCGCTGTTTGGAAAAAATCTCCGTGTTCCCTCTGTTTGTGAGTTTGTCTCTGGTGACATTGTCATGTACAAAAAGACGCCTGCCCATGAGCCTAAGCAAGCCGAATTTGTTATTCCGAAAGGTAGTAGTTATGCGTATTTACAAACTGATTGAAATACGATATTAGCCTCGCGTAATCAGTTTGAACAATCGAATCGTGGTAACGTTAACGACGAACGTTGTGCAAGTGATGGAAGCACTGGCAGTGATCACTCGACGACTGCTATTCGTCGTTCGTCTCGCAATGTTAGACCACCGAATCGTTTTGGTTATGACTCTGTTTAGCGTTTGATAGTTGTTTGTAACTCTAGACGCATTTCATGCTGGAAGGGGGAGTTGTCGCATTACGTAATCAAACCTCCCACCTCATATTCGTGTTAGCCTCGTATCCCTGTAAGTAATGAATGAACCTTTTAGTCTCGTTTCTGTATTTAGTTTGAATGAAGCATTCTGTAAGAGGTTATTTGCTTTTCCTCTCGTTACCATTCTCCTGTCAATCAATATGTTAATTAGTATCGTATAATACGCTATTGTCTTGTAAATTATTCTGCATAATTACTGTATCTATAAATTGACTTGATATGTTGAAATATATCAGATGCTCCTGGATGGACAATACGCAATGTGTCATTACACAGAGTCCCTCGTCGTTTGTGTGATACGACAATCCATACGTGTAGTATTTGACTTACCTGCATATTCTAAAGAAGTAAGATTAACATTTCTAGTGTAACTGCTGATGCCAATCTCAACTTGTTAGTTGACTTCATGCAGTTGAACATTTGTGTTCTTATGCTGCTAAACTGTTCGCATTCCAACGAATTGCCATCGTAATGTATAAGTGGATAAAGATTGTGAAAAGTGGTGGATACAGGACACAGTTGGTGTTGATATAATGATATTAGTATCTGTTTAGTCTCAGAAGCATTAAGATGTAAGTTTGATACGACCCGAAGTAACGCTGGCCGATCAGATAGTCAAAGACCTTGCACCACTTAACCCTCGTCCTGCTCATAGAACTAGTTAAATGAAGACTTGAAGTCGCTTTATCGATTACTGATTGGTTGATTGCTAGGGACTAACTATGTGATTGGTTAGATGTTGCTACTTTTGAATTGTTTCGAAAACGTGTATACACGTCAATAGCAGGAGAAGGGTTAACTTTGACTCCCTCAAAGGGATAGCGAGGGCAACGAAGAACCGGCAACAGTGGCACGGAATATGTTTTGATGTCATGGGTGCAGCTACATCTGGATTGTCTTGCATGCTGTATCACAATAAGCTTTTAGTTAGTACCTAGTTAGTTAGTTTAACGAGGTAGTTGACGATCCATTGTTTAAGAATGCTTCAGAGGATCCCATTGGATTCATCTTGGTCAGTGTAGTTTGAAGATTTAGGCCTATTCTTTTGAAGGCCTTCAATTGTACACAAAAATAATTATGACTTGACAATTATGAAAGATATTATTTTTTCTAGCAATGTATCTATCTTGCCCAATATGTTGTCTTAATTATCATTAGGCCCTACCAATTAGCTGTAACATCCTTTCAACAATACTTACCAAGTTACAACATTTTGATGAATCTAACAGTATCTTAACTATCTACTGTAGTCGTAAATAGTTCAGATACTCGTTGGTGGAGCCTGAGATTCCTGATTAACGCCAGCCGGACAGGCGCGCCAGCACTCTGGCGTGACACGCAGACGCGCTGGCAGGTGCAGTCAAACATCACACGTCTCATATTATAGTTTAGAATTTTGTCGTTCGTGAAAAGGGTGCTGGAGAGTTTCCATCGCACTTGCGGTGGCCCAATGAAAGATTATTTTGCAGATCCCTCCTCCTTGGCATGCCAAATGGACTCCTAATGACGTGCATTGTGATGTTTGCCCATTGCCATGCATGCTATTGCGCAGCATCTTGCCTTCGTCCTGTCTCAGGCCAACGATTGGCCTGCTGGAATCACGTGCTTGTTGCCGTTTGAACAAGACCTCGAGCAAGGATGTGGTGCTTTACCTCGCCCTCACATTTTTTCACTCCGTTTGGCATCTCACTCGATGATGCTGTCTTTCTCTCATTCAAATTCACTTTCAAGCTGTCGGATGGAGCCTTGATTATATCAATTGATCACTGTTTGTTTGCCCATTGTTCTTGGCTTGATTTATTATTGCCATCCATCGTCATTATTTGAGTTGTTTTGTGTTTCTCCTCAGCACAGTTTTCTGCTCTTCTCCGTCGAAATGCATTGAAAGTGTTGTTTACAACCGTTGCTGTCTGCTCAGTCGCTTGTTGTGCATATTCTAGGATGATCACCGATCCTTGAAGTGGCTCTGTTGTCACGTTTTCTTGTAGTGTTGTCACGTGCGGTTGTTCCTTGATGTCGACTGAATGTTTTGCTCTTGCCCTTGTCTGGTCTAGGTCGTCGCTAATCATCTGCTGTTGTGTTTCTTGTCTTGTTGGCTTACGGTTCGCCTGTTGGCCCTAGACTTTTGAAGGCCTGTTTGTTTGATGTTATGTTTGTCCATTATTCCCTCCATGAATGGCATTGCAAATGTTTGTTGCTTGCACGCAGATTATTTATTATTGAATGTTTCAAAATGTTTACGTGTTTACAAGTCACTAGCATGCGGGGGTATGGGGGCGCTGAGCAAATTCTTGGTCGTAGACTTGTGATGTTGTTTTGATTTCTGTGTGCTTCTTCAGGGCCGACATTGCATCGAAGCAAGAAGTGTTGGAGAGTGTATGTTTACACTAGATACTCTACAAAGCAACTCATGGTGGTTCGTAAAATGAAAGGCGGTCGTGTACCAAATGGCCGGCACATGACGACGTAATGAGGCTCACTCGGCGGCAGGTATATAAGGGAGATTGTTGTGCAGATTAACGAGGGTGCGTCTAGCTCAACGGCAGAGCAGTGGACCAGCAATCCAAAGGTCGTGGGTTCGACTCCCACGTTAAGCCACTTTTTCTGTACTTTTCGCAATCTCGGTTTCCAACAAGAAGCACAAAGATTTCACCCGCAACCTGCGCGCGTGCACGTCGAGCAGAACAATGTCATCTCTCCTCTCGAATTTCGCAGTCGGACGCTGGCTGATCCCTTCTCTGGTTACAGTAATCTTGTCCTGTATTTATTCTATCCATTTTCGCCCTGTTTCGAACGTTGTATTTTCATTGAAGTTCTTGGCAATATTATTACCGTTGTGACACGCAAGAATGCACAAGTCGTCTATTGTTCTGTCTTGCTTTGCCTTTTGTGTTGATTTTTCTAATGCTTTGTTTTCATTTGTTTACTTGGGGTGATGATTTCTCAGTTGGTTTGATGCTGCTGCCTTGTAGCCTTGACATGTCCCTCATCGCTGCAGACGCCCTGCTCGCTGTCCAGTCAGAGAGCGGGGCGGCCGCTGTAATAGCGTGAGGGGACAGCAAAGGAGAGAGGATATGTAGAGAAGATTATTTTGGTAGCCCAATTAGCCATTTACCTGAGCCATCCTCAACACCGGGCCCCCACTGCCAAGCAGCACGGGCCAGCGGCATCTATATGTATCTGTATTTCAAAGATCAATTCAAACAGAATACACAACAAGGATGATGTTATGATCATGACTGAACACATGAGAGAGGGAGAGTTGTAATAAAAGCATGCGCTTGCTAGGGGTTGGATATTCGGGGAAAAGTTTCTCTGGCCAGAAATTCTCAAGCCACTAAGTTTCACAAAGTATAAATCTCATCCGCAGAGACTATTATCGTCAACTCTCCCTTCTTTTCTTCATCGCTCACGTTTGTCACCCCATAGATCCCGACTTCAGTGTTCACTCGCCTTTGGAAATTAAAGTGTCAACTCTCAAGTCCATACGACTATGGCGTTATATGTGAGTCAAAACCCAAGATTTGCAAAAATTACCACGCACTATGGACAATATTTTCTGTAGCAAGAATCTTGGGCAA
>OFHS01004739.1:0-13224 GCA_900245855.1 Calvadosia cruxmelitensis
TGTCACGATCCCGCAGGAAGTAGCGCGCTCACGCATGAAGTAGTTTTTAGCCATTTGGCACTTCATAAGTTAATGTTATTGTCATTGGGACCTCCACGACTGATCCACGCCTTTAGAAAGGTATCGTTGAGATAGGCTCTGACGGGAAGAGACCAGTGGAGCGGGGCCCCGTCTTGCATTAACACCATTTCGTACTTCATTCCTCTCGCTTCCACTTCCGGTAAAAATTGACTTTGCAGCATTTCCAGGTATCGCTCACCATTGACGGTATCATGGATGAGAAATGGACCAAACAATGCCGTGGCAGAAATGCATGCCCAAACGATGACTTTCTCAGAGTGCAATGGCGCTTCCTGAAAACACATTACGTAATTGAATAAATGAATAATGTCAAGCTGGATATTTTCATCGGTTCTTGCGCTAAGGTTTCTCACTCGTGGAGCCTTTCTGAAGTCGCCTCTTTGACTGGCTGGCAAAAGCAATCGTCGAATTGAAGGGCCAGAAGGAACCTGAAAGTTTCTGCCAAATTCTCGACGCAACTGTGTCTGAACTCCAGTGACACTCTTTCTAGCTTCAAACCAACTCACTGCCTTGAATCTAACCGAATTTTCATGCTGTGTTTCTGACATTTTTAATGGAAAATAAAAGATAATTATCTTGATTTTTTATTTACATGAAAAATTTCAAGTTTTTGAAATGCAAAGCAAACAGATTTTCCTTGCAAGACCGGAAAAATAAAAAGCAGAAAAAATGTGTTTATTTTGAAAAGCCATAGTTTGGCTGTACCTCAACGGATTTTCTCAAACTTTTATCCAGTTTGTTTCCTATTGAAGAAGCTTTCGGATGGTGTAAACCGTTTTAAAAATATTGAGTTTGAGCTGATTTATAGCGATTTTCCATCGGATGAGATAAATGCACCACCCTGTATAGTCCTAACGCATGTTCCTAGTGCCAGGAACGTGCGATCTAAATGGAAATGAATACTGGCGAATTATTTCTTGAATTAAAGCGAAACACTGGTCCTTGACTTATCCTGGTTCATCTAATAGGAAAAATATATACCGTTTTGTATGTCTACTTTCTTTGAGCGACATTATATTAAAACAGTACAATTAATCCTGAAAACTGGATGCCAATGTGTGTTATCATACAATGCAATCACCATTGTTTTGTAAGGCCTGGGACCAATACATGGGTAGTCTAAGCACAGGGGATGTCCAAAGAGGTGATTAAGCGGGACTCAGATCCAGTGAGAGCATTTTTGTTCACCTTGACCAGCAGCACTGTCTCAGTATGATCATGTAATCTCCACAATGATCATGCAAAAATTATTTGCCTTGGAGAAGAGGTCACCATCTGACGTTAGTATTTAGAGAGTCACGTCATACAACAGGACCATTTCATTGATGACATGCACCGCACAAAGGAGTGAAGTTGGCATTGCCTTTGGTGATGTCATACGGTCAAACCTGTATTAGTGGCCACCTCTGTAAAGCACCCTGTGTCTAAAGGCCACTCCTCATAACCCCAAAATGATACTTGAATAGAAATCAACCTGGACAGAAAGGCCACCTGTCTATAAAAGTTATTTACCTCAAGTCCCAAAGATGACCTTTATAGACAGGTTTCACTGTACTACCAGGAAACACATTCCAGTGCTTGCCAAGGTGTTCTGCCGGCTGTCGGGGCCTTGGTGAACAGTGTGAAGATCATGTAAGGTTGCTTGCTTCAGTAACTAAGCAATGAGTAAATGATGATATTGATGCACCATTATAAGTCTGTGTTATTACTATCATTATCATTGCTTATTTTCTATTTACCTTTTAGTCTCTCTCTGTATGAATTCACCAAAGATTATCTCAAAACCAACAACATTGGAAGCTACTATGCAACAGGTCTTATCAAGGAAATTCTACGGAAATTCGGCCTTACTGATGTCGAGATCAATCCACGCATTGTAAAATGTGTGGGTAACAAAATAAGCCGTCTCATGGCAAGTATGAAGAAAGCTGGAGGTGGAGCCTCGCAGAAATTACTGAAACAGAAACTGAAAGGGCGAACATATAGTTTGCAAATATACTTAAGTGAAACCTGCAAAGGCAAACTACTTCAACAGAATTTTGAACTAGAAGCTGAAAACCGTCGGCTCCAACTGGAGGTTGAAGCCATGAGAGCAAAGCGTCAAAGCTATGAGGAAGATCTGTAAATATTGTAGTGCATGGTAGGCTTTTTCAAAGAACTCTGCCAAGCGATTCAGAAAAAATAATACGGCTAACAATTGCAAGAAAAGAAGCAGCATGATCTACTTCATCAGCAGAAACAATCTGGTTTCTTTTCCAGTACATCTTGAATTTTAAGTAGCATTGTTGACTTGTTGTTAGTTTGAGTCATGTATAAAGTCACATTGTAGCTTCTAGATAAAGAAAAATATACATTAGACACACACCAATAATAATAAGTACTAGCTGGTCCGCGCTGCTAACGCAGCTGCGTCCAGCGTCGTTGCTTCGCATTTGAGCGGAGGTTAATTAGTCCAGTACAAATCACAGTCTTTGGTTTTAGCCCATAAAGCAGTATCTCCTACCTGAACATATTAAAATCAAATTTAGGAACATTAGAAATAGCTGGTCCGACCTGCTATACACTCATTTAGCCAGCGTCGAATGCTGCCTATTGTTGCTCAACTCAGCTTCGGGTCCCAAGAGACTGAAATCGATCCTTTCGAACCATTCGAACGCAACAGCTTGCAAAAGCAAGCAAGGCAAAATCAAGGTGCCCGTTCCACAGCAATAATTTGATCAAACTTGCAGAAAACATAGCACTGTTTCAAGGTGGCCTTTTCGAAAACGGCTTCGTTATATTTTGTACCAATTTGCATTGTTCAACTTTGACCGGGTTTGAGCGTTTGCGCTGTGCGGTGTGTTTTGAAAACCGTGCACAACCAGAGCCGTGTTGTTTCCCAAAGGTCGGAAAATCTGTACTTGGTTTTGAGTGGCAGGTGCCTGGTTTTGAACAGACAAACAAACAAACAAATATACAGACAGACACTTGTGAAATAATAATAAGTATTCCTTGGAATTAAAGCTGGCCTTTCTCTTTCATGTAATCTTGCGTAATGGGATCAGCAAGACAGCAACTAGCCTGTTACAGTAGTTGTCATAGAAACCACCCTGTAATCTCTTTGGTTGGGTTTTTGTGAAGTGTCTGGTTTTATTACCCATGGTTTTAATAAACAATGAACAACTGTATTTCTCAAATACATTTATTTTGATGAAACCCAACATCTCTGTTATGTCGTTTTAAGCTATTTTTCTGTACAATTAATACATCAATATACAATGATTTAACAAACAACTAAGTTATACTCTAATGTGCTGCTTGTGCAGATCTGAGACTAATCTTGACAAACACCAAGGCATTTTTCTTTGAACATAGCGGCTGTATGAACGAAACAGTCACACCGGTAGCCTTATTGGAGCAATATTCTATCTCTTTCTGGCAGAAAAAGAGCCTCATTCTTTGGCTAGTCTCTGAATTCTGCACATAAGCTGTGGTTCCATTGATCGTTAGCTCAAGTTGATGAAATCGTATTCTCTTTCTAATGGCAGTTCAACTGTCAACAAACACTTTGATCCATCCCAGGATGCCTTGCCACTCTTGCTTTTCACCTTGTGAGGTAGATGAAGTCCAAGGTACCTGATAACAAATGGAAAGACAACCGAATCTAGTTAATATATCATTTGCTGAACAAAAACATCCAATTAGTACAATTTCAATTCATGTCGGTTACAAATAAAATCCATATAACTGTAACTCTTTAATGTATGTCTCAACAAACCCTTGCCAGCTAATTGCCATTTCAATCCACATTACTAAATATGTTATTCTGTCTGTTTATTTGACTCCAATGGCTTGACAACTTTGCATACGGTATTTGTTGTTCGCTATAATTGTAGTTGCTTTGACAACCGACTGTGTTACGTGACCACCTGCGTTAAGGGACAACCGGTTTCAAGTGACCATTTGTGTAAAGGGACAACCTGTGCTAATAGACCGCCTGTGTTAAGTGACCACCTGTGTTAAGAGACCGCCTGTATTATGTAACCACCTTTCTGACAAGACAGCTTGTCTTCAGACTACTGACACCTCACATGTTGCCAAATTCAGACGAAAAACTATGTTGTAAAATAAATAATTAAGCGTTTTTATGGTATAATCAAGAACTACTTTGTAAAGGTAGGTTACGACCAGTTGTTAGCTACTTGTCTGTGTTCCGAATGCCATCAATTACTTGCAAGTAACTAATGTCAAGGCATGCGATGCTTTATCCTCTCAGCTAAAACACTCTGCCACTTTACTTAAACCTAAATTCAATTGTAAAATATATATTGTAAATGCAGTATCGCATACCCTATTAGTAGAGTCATGTGTAATCCAAACCACTTCTTTAAAAGTGCCTTTCGAAGCAAACACTGACTTACACACATGGCCAACAACTTAATAGTTTATGTTCAAGTCACAATGAGAACAAAGAGGTAACTTAGCGTCGTACCAATCCCTTTAGACCAAGTGTTCAATTACAAATTTTCCATACAATTAGGACTTTGTTATGTTGTTAGAACTGTCGTCAGTTCTTCTCCGTGAAATAAGTTACATTGTAGCTCAGAGTTGACGTTGAACTTAGATCTAAACACACAAGCTGTCCAGATCCCCCAGCAATGTTTGGTGTTTCCTGTGATATTCAAAGCAACAGCAATGCCAACGGAAAATACAGGTTATAAATATCCTACCATGATGACGTGTTACATGTCAACGCCTGTGGTTGTACATCGAGTGTTATATCTGCCAACCGTTCAACGCCAGGAAGTGAAATCTTAATCTGAAATAAAGGAGTCAATAAACCATCATTCCATGATACACTAAATACAAAACTTCAATCAATCACCTGTCATCAGTGACAACACAATGAACCAATAAGCATTATTGGTCTCTTGCCACAGGTGGTTGCTTAACACAGGTAAAACAAAACTTGCAAGACATCATTAAAGGTGGTCTCTCAATGCAGGTGGTCTCTCAAGACAGGTGATTATTAAAAAACATGGAATTTACACATAATTGCCGTTTGAACTGTAGTACCAAACCGGTTTTTCCTTTAGACCTTCACTACGGTCAAACTCGCTTAATATCCTAACTTCTCTGATAAAGTAATTTCTCTGACAAAAACTCGTCCCAATTTTGAATAAGCAGTAATGGAAGCGATCTCCACATCAACTAGTCACTACACACACATTTCCAGAGCGTTGACCAAACTTGATTGCAAGATCCAAGTAGGTGTTTGAAAACAAACATTCAACCACAAAGTGCATCAGCGTTGAGATATGGACATAAGTGGTCATCTTCCACAACTAGAAGTAAAGTGTGCTTGATTTAAATGGTACAACAGAATGCTATTGTATTTACCAGCAGGCATTCGCAGCAGGCAGTAGACTGATCTTTTCTCGTCAAACCAAGGAAGGTATCATCCGCTGACAATGATTGCTTGTAGAGAATATCATACCTAGGAATGATAATGCGATAAAGAGAGAAAGTCAGAAATTCGAAATTCAATATCTGGACATTTCGAACTTATTGGAAACTGAAATTGTTCATCACAGAAACCAAGGTGCACCGTAAGAGCCAAACCTACGATCCTTGGATTGCCAATCCATTGCTCTACCATTGAGCTAGATACACCTTTATTAGTCTGTACGAACAATCTCCCTTTATATTAGCGAGTGAGCCTCGTTACGTCATTGTGTTACACGACTTGCCTTTCCTTTTATGAACCACTATAAGTTGCTTTGTAGAGTGTCGGTGCAAACCTTACACTTTCTAACAGAACCAAACTCAGATAAAACTTTGCCGATTGGCTTTCTATTGAGATGGGACACTTTGTCGATGTCAACAATCAGCTTGACCAAAATGTCAACACGCTAACGGTAATCGTTGTTGGTATAGCCTCCATGAAAAGCATATTAAGGAAATTTCGAGTCCATTGACCACACAAAATAATTGTAGCTAACTAATGCACAAAGAGCACTAAATTACGTCAGCTTGCATTCCAGCTAGGAGAGAGACACTGAGAGCTACAAGACACTTATGGATATGCAAAGCCCTAAATGATGTGCAAAACTATCAATGTGATCACAAAGCCGCATGGACACTGACCAGCAGTCGCAAAGATAGGATCAACGCTATGTATCGTTCGCTCTTTCATGTGGCAGTGCCGCAGTGGACATTTGACGCCACAGAAGTTACCTTGTCAAAACAGAGACAGGTCGGTTGTACTGGCGGAACCGACGCTTCCTCCGCCCTTTGAACACCAGAACGGACCAAGACAACCCGCCTCATGCTATTGAGCCTACAGTCAACATCCAAGAGGCGGCATCGACACAAGCACCTCAGCCGCGAAGGAGTGGGAGAGTCAGGAAGTCACCCTTGAGGACGGACGCGTAGATCCCTCCGAGAAGGGGCATGTGGTGTCATACATCAGATCACATTGCATGTAATTCATGTATATTGGCATCCGAGGCTCAGCCTCATGATCGTACTTTATGAATTCTTGTTCTGTTCAATTATATGATCTTGTGTGAACAACAGTGTTTGTATTGAGTCCACAACACACACTAATTTTGATATGGGACATTTACATAACAATAGACATGCATCAGCTACTACACACTACTTAAGAAGAAGTAACGAAGGCAAACTTAGACATCCCGCACTTACTCTGGCTGCTGTCGTACGTCATCTTCATCAGCTTCTACGTTAGCTGATTCTATTTCATTTTCATCCCAAATTCCCTTGTTTGTTTTTAATGACTGTCCAGATACTGCAAGAAAAATAATTTCAATAATGAAACCATAAAATCGCATAAAATGAACATATTTATTATGAATTAAAGTTGTTATTTAAATGGCATGACAACATATTGCTTGATCTATTTGTAGACGGCGAATCAATTTCATTTAATTGGCTAATAGTAGCGCATGTGTAGTACTTTTATTCTTATTTAAATATTGTGTGAAAACTCAGATAAATCGATTATGGCGTATAACTTGACAACAAGAAGACACATGGTACGAATGCTTTACAATTTTATTCTTGATTTATTTGTCGTATATTAATTGTTACATGATTTATTCTCTTATTGATCTTAAATACTGGTATCTGATTTATTTGTAGTTTGAAACACGCTTGATTACATTCACGATTACATTCACTTACATTTACAGTCAAACCTGTAACAGTGGCCACCTCTATAGAGCAGCCACCTGTGTATTAAGGCCACTTTTCATCACCCCAAAATGACACTTTCTATTAGAAATCAACCTGGACCGAAAGGTCACCTGCTTATAAAGGTCATTTTCCCCAGGTCCCGAAGGTGACCATTATGAACAGGTTTCACTGTACAAGTTATTGGATTTACTCATTGATAAAATATTTGGTCTCAGTATTACAAATTGTGCCTATTCTCGTGTCTCACTCGTCATCTACCTAATGTTTCTGTGGGGTTCGCAGACCACAAAAACATTGAAAGAATATGCAACTACACTATTCCAATTTCAAACCGCCCTGCCCCAATCAAATTGAAGGCCTTACCAAACATCTATGTCAGAATTAATCAGTGCCTTCTGCCAGTTGCTTTAAATGTCTTGTGTTCTCTTGTAGCCTTGTAATCCTCCGTGAAGAATTATCGCCGCAAATTTCTTTGCAATAACATTATTTAAGTTTAAACTGAAGTCTATTGATCTCTCTAAATTCTGTAAATGTTTTAGTTTGGATTTATGTAAATGCTGTGTACAGCCATTACTTGCCATATTCACATTATTATTCTGTAACCTAATATTTAATTTTCTGATTGTATCATCTCAGTTGTGAATAAAATTGAACAAACAAACAAACAAACAAACAAACAAACAAACAAACAAACAATCTGCAAGCTTTAGCATCAAGTGAGCATTCTCTATAGGCCATTCTCTATTAACTGACATCTAGTTGTTTGAAAAGATAACGAGCATAATCAACACCTGGACACTGAACACCCATGCATGATGCGTCAAGCCGGCAACACTTAACGGTCTTTTCAAACCTTTTTCAACATTTCCGGAGGCAGATGATGCCTTTTGCCGAGCTCCAATGTCACTTGGATTTATTTTGCTGCTGTAGCATGTCTAGAAATGAATGGGAAGCGGTGAAATTTTGATTTGATTAGTTTTCAAAGATGCAGAAAAACATCCATACTGTGACAGTCAAGCAGTCAAGAAGGATTTGTAGGCTAGTTATAATGCAAAATTGGTCGACTAAATTGCCAGTTTTACATCATGTGTAAAGATTTGGTCTTTGGAAGCAAGCACACTTACAGTAGCTCAACTTGTGTAAAACACATTGAAATGACCTAATTAACATGCTGGTAATAGTTTAACGAGTTGCTGACGTCACTGTTGTTTCAGGCCATTGAAGCCTTGGCAAGACAAATTCAAAGTAGATGTTCTTCGGCGTTTATTCTACCAATAGAAAAATAATTGCTCAAAATTTGATATCACGAGTTGGGTCACTGCAGCAATGTAATGTCGTAATATCATCGTATATGTCTGTAAAATCATTATTCATGGGACAGGAGGGAGAGAGACATCAAGAACACGGTGAACGACCACCTCGCCCAACGACTATGCGATCACTGAATATATTTCACAACAACACCGGAACAACACATAAATTTAGAGGTGGGCCGATGATTGTTTTACAATAATCGATTAATCGTTTGAAATAATCGATTATTAATCGAATTAATGCTAAAAATATACATTTTTAAAATGAGCTCATCAAAAGGTGTGAAATGCATTGCTATACTAATAGGTATGCGTGATTCGCATCACTGGTAGGAGTAGAAGTTCGATCTTATTGTTACGACGGAGTAAAACCTCCAATGAAACAGAAATGAATAAATAATTACGAAAGCAAACAATCAATTGTGGATGATCAATCGAATATTTACAGTCCAGTAGTCAGAAACATATAGCGGACAGCCGGGACAGTAGACCTGGTTCTTGGATTTCAAGCTCTGGTTTGGACCGAGACGGTCAAGCCGTGCTGTCGTCGTCGAAAACGGCAAGTTAGCTGTATTTGTTGGAAATCGTTTGCTTCTGGTTTGCTCATCAAGTTGATCGGCTTTGCCGCTTTGTTTACTTTGAATTGAATTTGAATGGAGAACGGCGTGATCGGTGTTGAGTTTCACATGACTCTATTGTTCCCATTCACTGGCGAGCCGCGAATGAATAAGCACGGCTCACTCTCGGCTCACATTGCACGGCTGGGTGTTGAGCGTGTGGAGAACTTCAACCGCGTCTTCCTTGATTCGAAAACCAAGAGAGCTATTCGTTTCTGTTTTTACGCGTTGAACAAACATTGTACTGAACTAAGCAGCAAATACTGTGGCTAGTGAGAAGAAAAGCCTGTCGCTCAGATCTTATGTTTAATGTTTTTGAAGAGTGTTTACTGTTTGCGAACTTTGCAAGCAATGGTTTTGCTTTTCGTATTCACACCAGTTTCCTGACGATTTCTCGGAACTCAATACACCTGTAGATGCACGCTGTTTACCTTCTATCTCCAAACAGAGAATGCTTTCATTATTCGAGTCAACTGTATGCAGCAGTAATGCTACCATTAAACAGCACAACTTCGTCGAAGAATGCGTTTTTCTCTTCTTCTTTTTGTGAACGATTAATCGTGTCCAGAACGATTCATCGAATTATTCGATTAATCGGGCCCACCTCTACATAAATTACACCTTACATGGAAACATCAACGTCGCAGCGGGTGACAAACAACAGGCACACTGACAGACGATATTACAACATTACAAAGCGAGGCAGAAATCAGGTACGTAATGGGACGGTACAGCGCATGGCTTGCTATGTTATTATTAGGTAGACCTACGGCATTAGGCTATCCCCAGTAGCTCTGAGCCAATGAGACTCTGAGTAGTGGGTAGCCTACAAGACTGCAGAGCGTGCAGCGTGGCAAGTGTGTACCTAAGACCTATCGAATTCCAGAATTTGCGCATTTAATAACTGGCTCAGTGACTGGCTTTACAAAAAGACGTATGCTTTTCTCCATTTTTACTGTCTACACAGAACTTCTTGCTCACAAACAATTGCGATGATATATTTTAGCAGAACATAAACATTGGTGTATCCTAGACTCCTAGTTTCTGCATTGTCACATTTGAAGTGTGCACAACTGAACATCGTTACAAATTTCAGCATTTTGTGCAATTGCACATAAGCTCTCAAGCCTCTGCGAGATGTGCCATACTCTGTAATGCGGGTAGACTTAGCCTATTTCCCTGTTATGCTTGTCGACTCGAGCCGGGTTCGGACCAGGGCTAGCCTAGCTTACTAGGTAGGGCGGCCTAATAATTGTCTATTTGTCAGGCCTACTTTTTCTGTTATTACTACTATTTCCACCCTTTATTCACTAAAGAAAGAGGATAGAACAGCATAAAACAGTGTAATTTGTAAATGGATTACATGAATATACCTTATCGAGAGCACATTCGTCGTTCCCCTCTCCTCCTGTCTGAAGGAGTTCTGCAAGTTGAGTGATGGAAAAACCCGCCATCTTGCTTCTTACAAAAAGAGGAAATGTAAGTGAGGCTTTGGTTGGCAAGCGGAGCTGTGTCCTTGGCAACATGCGTTTGCCAGCCAATTACAATGCATAACAGAGAATGTTTTGTTTATGCTTGATTGCTTGGCAATGGCACTAAAATGGGCTAAACAACTTCAGCTTTTCAAGTATTTATGTTTCGCCAGGACATTAATGTAATGACGTAATGTTATCAATGTTTGTTGGAATCTGGTACCTAGTGTCTGTAATTATTCTGATTAAGTAGCGCATTCCTCGTGTAAAATGTTTTAGTTTGAACCAGTCGGAAAACAAGTTGGTTGAATGTGTCGAAAACGGGGTCCTTTTGTCGTCGTTTTTGTGCTCATGTGACTAACCCGAGAGGCCCCCGTAGGATACTGTGGTCATGACCAAGGTGGTCATGACGTTCTCCAACGTATCAATTTATATTAATTAAGCAATCACTATAATAATAATTTATAATGATTAATGTAATAATAATTTGCAATAATTAATGTAGTAATAATTAATAATAATTAATGTAACAATAATTTATCACTGTGTTGGTGTGGTCTGGCAGCTAGCATGTGTGGCTGCCAGTCAAACGAACCAGGTTTGACTCCCAGCCCAGCCAACACATATATTTGTTATGTCTTCTGTGGTCTTAACTGTCAAGAGCCACAAGGGATACAAGCAATTAGCTTATTGGTGAGTTACCCTGGTTAAATAAAATTACATTTACATTTTACGTAATTGTAAGTCATTTTATTTACAACTATCTCATAGAGTGAAAATCAGATCCCATCTAGATCGTTTTTGAATTGCAACACACATCCCATAATCACAACAATGAGTATCGACAGACTTTGTCACTTTATGTCACTGCCACGGCATTCTTGGTTTCATACAACAGCTGGAATATACAACAGGACACGTAAATAAGGATACCAAAAAAGTGGTCGTAAATATACTGAAAACTAATCTAGCCTGCGCCAGCAGGATGATGTTCGTCCGTGTCTGGTGGAGCAGTGTTCTTTGAACATCTAGGTCTATTCGTCAGACAGAGTGATAAAGCAGTAGTCTATCCTCAATGTTATGAATTCTCTTTGAGAAACTCAACATGCTCATCTTCATAATCGTCACTGCAGACAGAATAAACAAACCATTACAACAAACTCAAATGAGTACAGTAATACCTGTCTCTAATGATCACCTCTGCGACCTGAGGAAAAAGACCATTATAAATGGGTGACCTTTCTGTCCAGGTTGATTTCTGTAGAAAGTGTCATTTTGAGGTTATGAAGAGTGGCCTTTATACACAGGTGACCGCTAATACAGGTTTGACTGTAGTGACAATATCCAATCGGATATTGACTGAGTTTCAATTTAATCAATGCACCGACATGCATCAAATCATATTGATGTCAGCCATCATTTATTTATCAGCGATCGAAAGCGGCTTTTTGACAATGTTCTGTTTGCGGCTGTGGACAGCGTGAACCCGTTGCTTTCAAGTCTTGTTGAGGTCTAGGTATTGTATGTCATGTACTTGGAATGCGCACAGACACCTGCCGATACAAAATTATTTTAGTTGATGGAAGAAGACTGGATGAGTTTGACTGTACAGCTGTATTAATTTCTCCCTCCACAACATTGACCCAGGCGCTTACGGTGACCAATTAAAACAGCTTTTTTCAAAATTCGACCATAAATATGATACGCGTAAGAAGAATTTTGTTTTACCACGTGTCCAAACCAACCGTGGCAAACATTCCTTTGCATTCCGTGGTACTGTTTTATTGAATAAATATATAGAATTCGTACCAAACTCGAAAATTTGTTTTAGAAACCATGTAAAAGAAAACATAAATAAAAATAAAGTAGCATAATTGTGTCAGACATCAAGAAATACCTGCCTGAATCAAAACATTTATAGATGTAATGTAATGTAGTTTATTATAGCCACATATTGTATTAACCCTTGTCCTGCTGATAAAACTAATTAAACAGAGACTTGAAGTCGCTTTATCGATTGCTGATTGGTTGATCATTAGGGACTAACTATCTGATTGGCTATATGTTGCTACTTTTGACTTGTTTTGAAAACGTGTATACACGTCAATAGCAGGACAAGGGTTAAGGTGCTTATAATGTCTTAAATATATTGATATCTATCTATCTATATATCTACTTACACTTTATAAAATGCTACTTTTGACTTCATGCTGTTCTTTGGCATGGCGGACGCAGATCGTGCGCAGCAGCATCCAATCAATAGCACTATGATGCCAGTCAGCAGCGCAGATGTTCCAATGATAGCATAGTAGATACTGTTTTCACGAACTTGCATCACGTCATACCACGACTTGGAGCTAGGTGATGCTGTTAAAAACAACAACAACAACAAAAATCAGCAAACATGTGAGTCAAATATTTAAACTTTGATTGACATGCTGTTGCAAAAGACTGATTGACCAATTGACTCATTGATTATTGACTCACGGTTGCTATGGCAACCCGAGAGTCTATGCTGTGGGGGGGAAATGCGTTGATTTTTTC
>OFHS01004740.1:277-10331 GCA_900245855.1 Calvadosia cruxmelitensis
TGTCCTTTAATTTGCATTTTATGCTTTGGCTTTATGTAAGTGGAAGTTATTCTTCCCATTATTTGCCAGTCGAAATGTTTGACAAACAAACATACATACATACATACAAGTGCTTAGATCTAGTGGAGCAGTGTAATGTAGACAAATTCTATGCTGCATGCCAAGCCGAGGGGATCTCATGCCTCACAGTAAAAGGGAGTGACAGCGAAGGAACGAAATTCTTCAAGCTCACTTTGCCTGCCAGAGAAAAACTGTTGGACCCTTTTTGTGCAAACAACTTGATCTAGCTTTGCTCCAAACTGTCTGCGGAAAAAGTGGAAATATTTCTACAGTCAAACCTGAATTAGCGGCCACCTCTATAGAGCAGCCACCTGTGTATAAAGGCCACTCTTCATAACCCCAAAATGACACTTTCTATAGAAATCAACCTGGACAGAAAGGCCACCTGTCTATAAAGGTCATTTTCCGTATGTCCAAGAAGTGACTATTATAGACAGTTTTCACTGTTAGACACTCTCTGCTTGGCGTGTGCTTTGGAACTGCATCAAGACTGCTGATAAGTCTGATTTTCAGTTCGTAGAGGAAAAAGTCTTCATTTCTGAGTTTGTTCTGTGGTACATTTTGTGTGTTAGAGATTGCAAATTATTGTCACTTGTTGACCAATTTGCCATGGTTGGTTACGAACTTTGGTAAGGTGCCAAGTTTCCAGCAGCAGTCAATTGAGCAGGTCAACCACCGTGTGAATGTAGCTGTGAGCAATGTGATGATCATATGATTCAGGCAATGAGAACTATGACCTTCATAACGAAAGCGGTTTCTGGTAAGCAATACCCAAACTAATTCAGCTTCCATTTGATGTCCCAAACGATCCATATGTATGCATGGATTACAAATTGCTGCTCCTAGTGCTTGGTTACAAGGCGGCAAATGGAAGAACAACTTTGATAATATTTGAGTTTGCTTTAACTGATAAATGACATTGCAATCTTAGGGTGACATACCAAGTCATTTTTTAGTTTGCGTGGTGGTACTGTGATGAAACTGTAAACACACGTGGGATAAAGTCAGAGCATGCAGCACTACAGCCAAGACATATTGCACGAAGCTGCCGTAATTTGTGCGATACAAGTTCAACCAGCCAACATTCTCTGGTGCACTGAAACAGTACAGAAAGTTCAGAAGCACTTTCAAGATGCTGGTTGACCCAGACCAGAATACCAAGTTGCATGTCCTGCACGAGAGATTGGACAAAGTGCCCGAACAGCTAATTTGCAACATCGAAGACTAAATTGAGGCGTGGCGCAAGCTGGGCATCACCTTTGGGAGAGACGACCAGATCACTGACGTATGCCGCAAGGAGTTGGAGGAATTGAGGCAACTCAAGAAAGGAGATGCAGCTGGGTTTTTACAATTTGCAGCATCTAGACAGGATATTGTGACTCAGTTAAAGAACGCCGGATGTTCAGCGGACCTACAATCGACAGGCCTTCTCAAGACGATCGTTAGCAAGATGACAGAATGAGACTGCAAGTGATGGGGGTGTGTCAGAGAAGGCCATCACGCAAGAACGGTGCATGGTCTCAACGACTGGCTGGAGATAGAGGCAATCATGCTTACTCACTGGAGCCAAGGAAGACAGTGGAGCGGCCAAAAAGACAAAACACATCAATGAACACGGCACAGGAAGGAGACTCACCCTCAAAATGGAAAGGGCTTGCCCGAAATGCAAAGACAACCATCAGATATCTGAATGCAAAAGTTTACAGAAAAATCAATCCAAGACCGCCGGAAATCAGCGAGGGAGCTGAGGTGCTGCTTCAATTGCTTGAAGTCTGGCTACCCCATTATTGACTGCCACTCAAAGGACAATTGCAGGGAAGAATATTGCTCTAAGAGGCACACACCCTGCTGCACAAGGACATCGTTGCGCCACAAGCGCCACATGCCAAAAAGTGGTACGGTCCTTCCGGTCATCAGGGCCCTCGTCAAATCGGCAAATGGCAAAGAACGACAAGGGAATCTGCTGATCGACCCTGGTGCCCAGTTGTCCCTCATTAGATGAGATTTTGCCAAGGCACTAGACCAGCGATGCATCTCAATGTGTCTGATGTCGGCGGAATCAAAGCAGCATGCCATCAGACGACTAGAGATAGAAATCAGCGCATTCGACAACTCAGGAATTTCCTACCATGTTGAAACGTTGGAGTTGGAGCAAGTCAGTGCAGACAAGGGGATTGCCAGCAGCACGATTATCTGAAGGACATCGAACTGTCACATGGAGCAGGTCCCATCGACATCCTGGTGGGCGTCAACCATCCACATCTCCACATCGGTGAGATAAGGAAAGGCACACATGGAGCGCCCTTGGCAATCAAAGTTACTGTCACGGCTGCAAGCAGTTATTCACATCTGGCCAGGCACGCAAGACTTTCGTTTCTATTGTCTGTAAATCTCTCCCTTCCTACGGACCAGAGCACAACATATATATACGAAATAACATGTAGCCTGGGATTCCTTGATGTCACTTAATACCCAGCGCTACATATTGGTGACCCCGAAGAACATGGCTACGCACTGAAGAACAGCAGCATCTGTGAGGAGCCGTCGTTTTCGTTTATTTACCCTCTTCTGATGTGAGTCTCTAACGGAGCACTCAATCATACAGGCTTGAGCAACCTGATTCCTTACCGGCCCGTGAGGCCTCAGCTGTTCTTCAACAACACCATTCTTGGACTGGTTGGAACGGACAAAGCATGGGCGACAGACCAAATGCTTATCCTCTATCGTGTGGACCTTGGCAAAGCCTATCAACGCAGACGTGGACAACCTGCTTCCTTAATACACTGGCTTTGGTCTGGCCTGTTCGGAACTACCCACCAGCCTCTTACAAACTTTGCCTCGAGCAAAGACAGTAAACAATAATACAAACTGACACACTTTCAAACCAACTTTACACAATTTTTTCTGATTTATTCCTGGAAAAACAGTATTAATAATTCTCATTTTATTGTTCGTTTATTCCTTCCAAAATTTAATCCAGGATTGGACTCCGTCACCCAAGAGGGGACGTATGCAGTGGCCGCAAGCCTTGATTCACATCCAGCCAGGCATGCAAGACCTTTGTTTCTATTGTCGCAAACTTGAAACATACTGTCTCTCCTTAGTCTCCTCTGTAAACTATATTAATCCATGCACATTGTAACTCTCTCTCTCTTTCTTGTCATATTCACAACCTTGCCTGATCCTAGATATAGAGCTCTGGCAGCAACGGTCATAAAGAACCCTTTGGCCATCTCTCCCTGTCTACGGACCAAAGCAAAACAAATACATATGAAATAACATGTAACTTGGAATTCTTTGTTGTCATTTAATGCCCAGCGCTACATTACTACTGGGCTGGATGATGTTTGGACTAGCACAAGGTGATGACGACAGAAGCAGATGCAACTCAGTGTTAGCCATGGCAGATGCAGCAGAAGCACAGGTGACGACCAAACCCGTGGACATGATGGCATTCTAGGAAACAGAGAGCTTCAGTGTCACTGTCCATTCATCGATGTGCAAAGCTGCGACTGGGTGCCAGGAAGACAGGACCGCTGTGGCTATGCTGAAAGCGTCGTGCAAGAAGTTAGACAACCGATAAGAGATTGTGTTGCCATGGAGACAAGATGCAAAGACGCTGCCCAACAACAATACGCTGGTCAATGAAGAGGCTAGAATCCACAGAGTGGAGGCTGATGCGCAACCCGGAACTTGCCGAGTCGTATGACAAGCAAGTTATGGAATATGAGAAACTGACAAGAAAGTTGAGAAAGGAAGAGCTGGAAGGCTACGATGGCCCGGCGTACTATATTGCTCATCATGCCGACGTGCCATCCCATTGTAGTGGAACCCAAAGATCAGTTATGACATTAGGCTGTGCATTGACTTCACGAAGCTCAAGTTTGTGAAGCGTGAATTCCACCAATCGGAAACACCACACAAATGTGTCTCAAGCATGAAAAGCGACGATCCTACAAATTTCTCTAAAATGGACTGTCTGAGTGAGTACTGGCAAAATCTGTTCGATAAGCAGAGCCAATTGCTCATTGCTTTTATCACGCCTTTGGTAGCTACATTTGCACTCGCGCCCCATTTAGGATTTCCAGTATATCAGAACATTATAACAAACATATGGATTGTGTTGTTGAAGGACTAGAGGGCATTAAAAAGATCATCGATGGCGTAATTGTTTTTGGTAAACTTGTGTGCAGCAAGACGCTCACATTGGCGCATTTTTGGCTCGTTGGGACTCGCATGGCTCGTTGGGACTCGCATGGCATCACACTCAAAAAGGCTAAATGCCAATTTGCCGTTTCCGAAGTTGAATTCTGCAGATATATCTTGAATGGACAGAGTTATCGCATTAATCCCAAATTGACAGAAGCCATTACCGACTTTTCGCCTCCAGTAAACATCACAGATATGAAAAGATTCCAAGGGTTTCTGAACCAATTACCAGTAGCTCATTTCTCAAAATCAATCTCTGGACACATGGAGACACTGCAACAGCTGTTAAAGAAGAATAGCGGATTTGTTTGGCAGCCTCCTCATGCAGCTGCATTTTCTGCCATCAAAACGGAGCTCGCCTCCACGCCTACTTTAGGGTACTGCGACCCTACAAGGCCAACTCGTCTTTCAACAGATGCTAGTAGCCCCAACGACCTTGGGTTTACGTTGACACAAAAGCAACCCGACAACACAAGGCGCCTTGTCCAAGCTGGCTCACGTTCCAATTCTGACACCAAGAAACGCTATGTCAATGGGCACTACAAACATGTCGCAAATTTCTTGCTGGACTATAATATTTAGACGTCTTTGTTGACCACAAGCCATCTTTAATTTATATTGTTTGAATTATATCGAAAATCCTCGCCTTCAACGCATACGTTCGAAAACAGTAATGTATAAACAGTATAATTTCACGATCAATTGGCAACCAGGTTTGACGCACAGTGCTTCTGATGCCCTATCATGTGCACCCGCATATTTGCCTGACAACGTCGACGTCACAGATAACGTAAATCTCAATTTATTTGTCCGCAACGTCACACTTTAGAAATCGGCAAAAAAATGATGTGCAATAAGAGCATGTTTTGGCCAATCATCAACCACGAAGTAGCTGGTGTCGAAAAAGCATGTGCCATTTGTTTAAATAAGCTGCCTTGCACCCTAAAGAGCCACTGGAGCCCCGTCCCATTCCAAAATGCCCCTGGGACACTGTGAGAACAGATCTGTTTTCATACTTGTGCCTGAATTATTTGATCTTGACCGACTACAAGTCCTTTCCCCCTGAACTTCGGTCTTTCCGCCATCACACCACTTAACAAAAAACATCATTGATAAATTAAATGATGCTTTCGCTCGTTTCGATGTGCAACATGAAATTGTAAGTGACCGCGGTTGCAATACAAATCTAAGATCTTAAACCAGTTTGCCGCCATTGGGGATTCATGTGGAATCCATCCACGCCACGCTACCTGCGATCAAACAGGAAGCAGAAGCGACCATAAAAGCCGTAAAAGGCATCCTAAAAAAGTCCAAGGGTGACTCAGAACAATGCAAGAAAGGCCTCCTGGCATTTTGAAGTGCCCCACTTGCTGGTGGTCTGTTGCCTGCTGAAATTAGAAATTGCCACTCAAGCTGCCATGAAATTGTGTTATGATTCCACCGTGCATGCCGTGCGTATACGTACTTGTCCTGAAATAGTTTACTTTTTGGCATGCTGCTGGCATTTCAACAACGCTACAATGTTTAAGGTGTTGCGTGTCTTCCATGTTGAAACCCTGCGTGAATGCTGTTGTCTGGACTCTGTCGGAGTTGCTTCACAGTTGCTTTGAAGTCACTATGCGAAGTGTGCATTATCATTTCCCGTGAAAACCTGCCGCCTTCCGTGCTGTCTGGATGTGCTTTGACTATTCTTCGGCTAACAACAAAATGAGCAACGAAGCCCTTGAATCTACAGTCTACGGAGAGTCAGCTGAACGAAAGTTAACATTGGTTGATTGTTTGCTGTTGCCCTCGCGAGTATAAAGTTTTACAGAGTGAACTCGGCCAGCAACTTCGAAGTTGTAGTCAGGAAAATACAATCCAGAACAATCAGCGGCGATTTCCGACTTCCTTGAAAAGCGGAAGAATCTAGATCAATTGCCTATCTGCTTTCAACCTTTACGTTGATGTTGACACTTGGAAATTCTCCTTCTGTTCAAGGCAGTTTGTTTCCTGTGATAATTTGTATTTCGAGTTATACTAAGAGTGATTTTTCCTTGTGACACAACGTGGAAGAAATCAATGAGCCTTGGCAACGAGCCCGACACATTAATTTATCTATTCTTCTTGTGCAAACATTGTCCCGTTACTATGGAGATGAGACTGTTGATGGCTTTCACAGCAGAGTTCATTCACGGAAAGTTTTGTTATTCAATTAGCACTTGGGAAGCTGTGAATTGATAGCTCTAGCGGGAATTCCTTCGAAGGACAAACTATTTTGATTCTGTCGCTGCTTACCTCGAAATCAAAAGTCAAAATTGAGGTTGGATTCAAAAACGTGAATGAATTATTTTACCCTTGAATTTACCGATCTGGCAATCGCGTTTGTACTCGCCGATAAAATTTACGCACTCGTACTCTTACTCGCAGAAGTCTCACTCGCCACTCGCCCTCGTACTCGCAAGCCAGGCACTCGTACTGTACTCCTACTCGGGAATTTTCTCAAAAGGAACAAGTCTGCTGTGTGGTGCGTGGTGAAAGTTATAATAATAGACAGGAATATTATACCGGAAAGCTCGACTGACAAATTTGACAAGGCACTAAAACAAGTCATCTGGTCGAGTGAACAGCTGAATTGCCTGATGGAAGGTTTGCTCCCTTCCAGCTTTCTGGTTTCCCTGTAAAGAGGTCACGGATGGTTTGCAGGGATAATATTGATGAAAGGCACCATGGGCAACAAAAGCTACATTTACGAATGACTGGAAGTCTCCTATCAAGACGAACAGGACATAGACACTGGTGGGCTAAAGAGAGACTTCCTCAAAAACTTTGCTAACCAGTTGAGGCAGCGGTATTTCGAGGTTAAAAATGGAATCCTGCCAAAACAAAGTGAGACGGCAGCACAGCTCGAAATGGTCGGTGTATATATTAGGTACTGCCTTTTATGAGGAGGGCCACCTATTCCACTGGCACCTCACGTTTATTGCAACATTGCTGTTGAGAAAACATGTATACGACTGCCTTAAACGATCTTGTTGTTTTTGGGCAAAGGGCATATCTGTAATTGATTCTACATGTTTAGATAGTATGCCATTTTCTGTGCCGTGTGTGTCAGGAAGCTTACAGTTATCATAACGAACCAGTTGATATACTGTAGTTTTTGTATGTAAACAACACCATTGCAGCATACTTGTCCTTATTGCCTCGTTTTCACAATATTTATGTCTCTCTTTCAGAAAAAGAGCAAGGTCGACTGTCTGTCGAAGACATGCCAACATCGTCGGCATTCTTTGCCAAACAATCCATTTACAGAAGATTTCAGCCATCAAGAACGGCAGCGAGATGGACGCCCTGCTGTGGGACGACAGCGTGGTTGCCACATTGTGCGACTCAGGAATTGATATTGGCCAGCTGATCGCAATCAACGACATGGGCGACCTTGTACAGACCATGCTAATGGAGGAGCTCGTGACAACAAAGGAGTCAATCCGCTTGGGTGCGATGAAGAAACCTCTGGCCTCCAGCCCCATCGACGCCTTGCTGAAGAACAATGCGGAGTCGATGGAAATATACTTCCTGCCAACAAACGTAACATCAGTGTTGATGGCACTGATGACCACTGGGAAATGTGCGTCAGAAGACAAAACACGGATGTGGGGCTTCCTAAAGGAGTACATTGCAGAATCCAATCGCCTTTTGCAGGGCATTCCTGTGGCACAACAACTATTAAAATTTGTGACGGGCTCCAGCTATCACAACGTTGCGAACGTGGGAGAAATAACTGTAGCATTCAGGACAGGCATTGGATGCCTGCAAGCAAGTACCTGCACGAGGACGTTGATGATGATGACCGCAGCAGAAGACTTTGAGCAGTTCAGGACATGTCCATAACCAATGGCATGACATTTGAAAATGCTTGATTTCTTGAGACTGAAGTTCCCTCTATTGTATTTTATGTTTATCTGAATTCATGTTCAGATAGTATTACATAAATGTGAATTGATCTGCTGCCTCGTCTATTGTCTCGATCAGTTGTCTGCACTGCACATGTGCCATCTGGCTTTACGAGGATGTCCAAATGTGGACAGGGTGGGAGGAAGCAGCAGCATTGATAGACAACACATTCCAGCATAAAGCCAAGAGAGTATAAAGGAGGGCATAGCACTAGTGAAGTGAAGTTCCAGCATTCCTCTGTTGTAGTTGTCACTAAATTTAATACAATGTAAATTATTCAAATGATGTTTACCCTATACACTATCATGCTGCCTATTGCTAATATTCGTAATCTTAATTTGTATCCTGCGCTGTCTCATGTTTCTGATCTGTGTTAAAAAGCCTGTATTAGCTTAACAAATTTACAGAGTAGATGATGATGATGATGAACCATACAAGATTGTTAAATCTCAGGTCTTTCTACCACAACCAATTTGGCTTATCGATCAAAACCATCAACTGTTTTAAGTTTAATTGACTTATACAGGAGAAGGTTTTCTGGTGTGTATGTTTACATTCAGATATCACTAGAACATTGTATAATTCCTTTGGCCATTTGTTTCAAGTATATTAATCAGTAAAGTATGTTCTCCATCCATTTTTGCTATGACTATCTCCTCCTTTCCTATGGAACAACTCACTTTAGGCAACCAGCGACTGCTAACCCAGCTGGTCTCTTGGGATAATACGCAAGCCTTAAAACAGGCAAATCAACAGGCGGTTGAGAAATCCGTAAATCACCACGCTGCCAAGACCACCAACACCACCACTGCAGAGGAAGCCAACCCAACCGTTCTAGATGTGGCTTGCTTCCTTGATTCCGAAGAGGCGTCAGGAGTAGATCATGATAATTATGATGAGCTTGTTTCGTGGCTCAGACTTTGAGGAAAATGATAATGAAGTTTATCTTGAATCAGTCGACGAGGCACTTAGTCAAGACAATTCTAAAGGACCTCCTCTTTCTGAGAAAGTCGCCAGTTTAGTAAACAAGAAGTTTACCACTGCAATGGGACTGGAGAAACGGAAAGACATTCTCAGCGGGTTTAAGGTGCCCTTAAACTGTGGTCAATTATTTCTTTCGTGAGTTAACGATCTAGTGTGGTCAAAAATTCCCCGTTTCCAACGTTTAGCCTACTGTTGCAACATTGTATGACAAGTGTGTTGCTGGCATTATGGAGACTGTTCAGCTCTTCCCAAAGTATTGTTTTCGTCGTGAGAGGCACGCGCAAAATGTCAAACTCATCTGAGAGTCAGATCGATTTAGAAGCCTTGCTTCGGCAACTTGCGTCTTCTGCGAGCTGTCAAAGTCTATTGCCATCCGAGAATTTGTCTCAATCAATCAGCTGTAAGTCGGAACATTCCGACAGTCTTACTGCAGAGTGGAAGCACCACTAGTGATGCTAGCACGGGGTCCCTTCCAACAGCGACAGTGTCAGCTAGCCCATCACCTCCTCCGGCCGACATCGTCCAAGAGAAAATGATCGAGTTTGATGTAGAAATTTTCATTGAGGATAAAACGCCAGCTGCCCTGTATATGGAATACATCTCTGTCAAGTTACAGGGACAGAAATATAAAAATTAATGCATGGAAGAAACTTGCTAATATGTTTGGAAAAGATGGTAAGTGCAAGCCGTTGTTGTTGTCTATGTGTTCGTTTTTATTAATTGATGACCATTTATCATTATGAAAAATGAGTAGTCTGTTTTTTTTTTCTAATGGGAATTACAAGGTGATATAGTACTTGCATCCATGATTATTGAATGAATCCATTCATATTGATTTAGAATACCAATAATGATACATTGACGACCA
>OFHS01004742.1:0-13222 GCA_900245855.1 Calvadosia cruxmelitensis
ACGATTATTTGAAACGACGAATAAACAATCGATTGTCGGGTGAACAATCGATTAATCGATTAATCGATTAATCGGCCCAGCCCTAGTACAGGTAACTAGTAACTTTAAAAAATTACTTTTAGAGAATAGTAACTTTGAAGAGCAACTTTTCGTTTTCGAAATAAAGTAACTTTAACCGTAACTACTTACTTTTAAAACGTAAATTTTACGGTCCTGGAGATACTTCGGGCACACATTTCAACACACTAGCTTAGATAAAACGATTGTCCAAGGCACCACAGCAGGAAAGAGAAGCAGGGGAAGGCCTGCAAGAGCTTAGGAGAAATATTTAATAGAATGAACAGGGAAAAGCATGAGGGAAGCCACAAGAATGGCTGCAGATGTATGGTGCTCGGTGATTGGTCGCATCAACTCATTGTGAGCCACCTGAACTGAGAGAGAGATTCTGCTACTTTTTATAATGTGTGCTTAAATATACCATTATGCAGGTCAACTGTTCTCAACGACCACCCGTGGAAGCGACCGTACTTTAGTCGTTCTGTATCAAGATGTGTGTTCAGAATCTTGTTAACTAAATACAATGGAAAAAATAGCAAAGCATGTCCTGGCGATCCGATGCGTATTGCACACCTCTATCTCTCCCTCTGGCTTGATACAGCCGGATCACGATATTTTACAAGCAAATCGGAAATGAGAACAATGGGGAAGAACATGTAAAAGGGTACTGACATGAAAGCGAGGCTTCAGTTATACAGACACTCATGCAATACGGATAGTTCAAGGTAATCACTATTTATACATATCATTATGGCTATTTTTATTTTCATTGTTGATTTGCCCTTTGTCGACAGCACGTCATTGACGGCGACCTCTGCGAGCAATTCAATTCGCTGGAGTCGTCCAAGAAGAAGACGATCGCAGAAGAACTGGACAGAACTCCCGCAGAGGTAATGGCTGTGGTTATTGATTGTTATTAAAGCTGGTGTAAGTGGTGTAAGTTACTAGTTGTGCATCGTTGCTATCAATATTGCAATCTCATTTCCGAGTTGGTTAAAGTCATTGCGCAGTTCCTCTTGATGGTTGAAGAGGCTCGTGTTGTCTTGGTAATCGTGCGGTTGTGAATATGATCTGCTGTTGCGGTGTTGTTTATTTTGGACGTCTTCGTTGCTATATTACGAGCGTATGGCGTGTGTCGCGTGTGCTGAGAACATCACAGACACGTATAATCTGCTATCCACTTGTTTATTCCGTGCTTTCTTTTGTTCGTGCACAAACATCATGTGTTTGCTTGTGTGTTCGTGTGTCTGCGCGGTTTGTTCAATCGTTTGTTCGAGCTTTCGTCAACATGCTGGAAGATGGGTAGTCGCTTGAAAAGTTGCGTTCTGTCAACACGTTGACTTTTGTCGGTTTCTTTTAATTAATCAGGCTGCCATGTCACCACGCCTTTCGTCGAAGTATGATGCTAATCCAAAATTTAACTTACTTATATAGTCAAGCGCTGCAGCTTTTTTGTTTTCAAATGTGTTGCATAAGTACCCTGCTAGTTTTAGAACCCAGTCATCCTCGGTTTCCGTTAATGTATGAAAGATATCATTGAGTCTGCTCTGTGCCGGCTCATAGCCTATGTCAGTGATATGTCAGCTAAGGAATTCATCAAACATGAGCCGCGTTAGATCTGATTGATTCTCGGGCTACTGGTTTCTGTTGTAACAACTTCGTGTTTTTGTTCATGACTTAAGCCTCCTTGCTGACTGTCATGCCGTTGATTTGGGTTGGGCTGACGACATGATTTATTCTTCGAATACTTTTGGTGCATGTAAAATACGTTATACTAGCGTGCAGCCCTTTTGATCCTTCCACTAAGATGCAAGTCAAGATCTACGTATTTTATAGCATGCTTGAAGATGCTCTTCTTTTGATTTAATTTGATTTATTTGTCAAACGTGAATGATAATGACTGACATGCAAGCACAGGAAGTAAAAGTACTTACACTTTTCGTGCAGTCTCGTAACATTGACACGAGCGCGATAAATTTACAGAATTTAAACGCGGTTTACGGACAGAAAATGAAACAGATGTATCAGCATCATCAGTAAGGAAATTCCATACAGGAAGGACTCGATTACTAAAGGAATGGAGAGTAGAATTATTAACAGGAATGGATGGAGGCTTTTGTTTCTTAGAATTTACCATGGATTGAATAATGGAAGTACATCGCTGTTACATTGTTGCTGTTGTTGTTGTTATGTCGGTTCGTTCTTTGATAGTGTGAGATCAGTGTTTCACGAAGTAACTTTCACGCCATGTCTTGTTTATGCAGCGTTCTTAACTGTGCTATTTTGTTGTAGGTGTCAAAGAAACTAGAAGACATCCGAACACGCTACGCTTTCTAAAATCGCTGTGCGCCCGTTTCTAAAGAAGACTGTGGTCCCCAGTTGACCCATTTTACGCCAAGTCTTGCAGCGATCAAGCAAAATTGGCCGAAGTAGGACGAGTTTGGTGGTCCAAGAGCAGGACCTTTGTTAGCTCTGGGTCAGCCCCTGCGTCACGAAGAAGATACGACCATTCGCAGGGTCGGCCGTTTTTAGCGTGTATGTAACGTGATGGCTGTGTCCAACTGTGACGTCATTTCGGTGCACCTTGCCGGCGTTATTTCCGTCTGGAGAAGCTAGACGCTTGGAGTTTAATAAAACGTCAATACGCGTTACACAATATCGTCTGCGCGCAATTCAGTTTAACGGGTTTGTGGTTTATTGATGGCCTTGCGGACAATGCTCAGTTGACTTGCGGTCATCATGTGACGGATGCGGCAATTGATGTCACGTGGTAGACAAACCGCGCGCTACAATCTGCTTTCACTGCTTACAACACAACCTGTTCAATTAGCTATTTCGAGGTTTTGACATGGTTTACCGGTCGAGGTGATATTTAAAGTTATGTTTCACCTCAATGCCCGCAAGAGGTATGCGTGATCTTGTCGTTTCAAAGAGAACCGTGCGAAATACCTTGAATCTGTCTCGGAGTGTTCTGGAAGTTATCGATATTATGTTTAAAGTCTGGCTGATACATTGTCGTGCCTTCGTTAGTTTTATGCAATCGATTCAGTACTTTTGGTTATTAAATTGCAGAGATTGAGGACATTGGCTTGGATGTAGTATGTCCAGCTAATTTCAGCTGCTGTCCAAAGCATTCTCGTAAAACCACACGATAGCGTTCGACGCTGGACTCAATTATTGTTCAGAAGCAATTTCAACGACAAGCTGGACACTTGCTACTAATTACAAAAACGAACATTTTGCATAATCGCCTAGCAAAATATATCAATGGGTTTGAATAGTACGATTAACGTAAGGAGGTTTTAGTTAAAATACAATGAAGGTTTTACTTCAGCAATTTACGACGCGACAGGTTGTAGTGTTTCTGTGGTTTCGTACCCGAACGCGGTTTAACTACACGTGCAAGATGTTTCAGCACTCTTCCTACTTGAATCCAGTTTCTATAATCTTGAGATTATAAAAAGATACGCAGGTAGCTTCCACCTGGATAGTTTTTTTCCATATTTCTTTCGTGGTCCTGCCCCTCGCAGCGAGAGCATCTCAAGGACAGATGCGGTTAGGGTTTGCGGAACCTTTTCGCTGTGTCCGTGGTTGCATAATTGATGAGCTTACCTATGACGTGCACAGAGTCTGTGGCTCATCCGCCTAAGCGCACATGCCAGTTCCCTCAAGAAACGGCGCGCACGAGGTGTCTTAGACCTGCGACACATCCCTCTGGCCCTAGCGGTTTCCCTTACAAGTTTGCTTTTCTCGAGCGTGCTTCTCTATCGTGCATTTAGCAAACGTAATACGACCTGTTTGAGTAAAGAACAAACAACGGCGCTGATTTATTGAGACTCGTTCGCCATGTCGGAGAAATCAAATTTCCTCGGCAGCCCCGAAGGAGAAGAAAGACACGAGTTGATGATGGACAACGAGAAGAAGATTCTTGAAGAGGACAGTGATGTTCCTGAGCGTGAAACATGGGGCAGGAAGGTCGAGTTTATGCTGGCCTGCGTTGGCTATGCGGTTGGACTTGGAAACATTTGGCGTTTTCCCTACTTGGCGTTCAAAAACGGCGGAGGAGCTTTCCTGATTCCCTATTTCATCATGCTGATTTTATGCGGCATGCCCTTATTCTTTTTGGAGCTCGCCTTGGGACAGTACTTCAGCCTTGGCCCGGTGACATCCTGGAATGCGTTGTGTCCTATTGCAAAAGGTTTGTTTACGGTGATACGTATCTTCTGCCTATCAATTTTAACTTGTTGGGGTTTAGCAGAAGTCGTGTCCATCTGATAACCTTTGTATTGTTTCCAACAACTTTGCTCGACATCTTTCGTTGTCGTGGATTCACAATTTACGCATTTTACCTTTGAAAATATTTATCTTTTTTTGCGTGAGTGATTTGAAAGTGTCTTTCACACCCCATTCATGAAAGCACCTTCAAAATTGCTCATTATATTAAACCAATGCTTCCTTTTAATATTCTGACAAAGTTGATTAAAAAAAGTAATTTTGAGGTTTTGGTTGTAGACCACGCTTATGAGATTTCACGTTTTATTCGCAACCTGAACTCAAATACTACTTCCTCGAGGCAAATGGGATTTTCTTTACAGATAGCTGTCTCACAAACCGCTTTTCGTGATAATGAATGTTTTATAGCGCGATAATCTGCTTTAAAATATTGATGATGATAGCCACAAACCGTTGAAGGTTTCAAGTGGTTTTTCCTGCATAGGAGGGAAAAGTGCGTGAGAAGAATTGGAAAAGCGTTGAAAATGAATGAGATTTCCACGTGCAATGATTGTAATTTATGAATTTGAAGCTAATTGCTTTTGTTTCCGGTTCAAACAATTCAAACA
Organism: Calvadosia cruxmelitensis; assembly: GCA_900245855.1. NCBI lineage: Eukaryota > Metazoa > Cnidaria > Staurozoa > Stauromedusae > Kishinouyeidae > Calvadosia > Calvadosia cruxmelitensis. The sequence goes on from OFHS01004742.1 coordinate 4,899, forward strand.
AACTCGTTAGTTATTATTACCTTTCAGCTGTTCTGTTTCCTTATATAAAAAACTACAGACGCGACTCACACGAGGTGATTTTGCTGTAATAGTAAATGGCGGTTTACTTTAACAACAACATTTTGGTAAATTGTCTCAGGGACTTCGATGTTTATTTCTGTTTCATTGGATTTTGTATGGCGCTATGGCGTGACTTGCGCTTAGATGTTGTCTTTTGTTATTTGTGACTGCGCCACGCCGGATTAGGATGTGTAAACTCACAACCATGGCGACCTTGTGTTTATTCCATTGTGAAGAAACAGCAGCACGTTTTCATATCATTTGTCCGTTTTGAAATCTCAAGAAAATTCACGTGTTTTAGATTTCCAACGCCGCCTGCCGTCACCAAGACGTTAGTTCTACTTGCTTTCCAGACATTTCCAGACAGTCATTCAGGAAAACACTCGTCATTTGATTTTCACACTCAGCCATTTTCTTGCTGAGGTGTCTGCTAAGGTGTCACCTAATTATTGTCTTTCGCTCGAAGGCAAACCAATTCTCAAAAACAAATTGCTCTTCGGAAGAAGTACCTGCGAATTTCAGAGAGCTCTCCCGAATTTTATTATTGAGAAAGCGGCCTCTGATACTAATACGTATTTATCAAAGAAAAAACGCTGTCAATGAATGGGATATTTTTCCTTCAGTAAAACGCCTCAACAGCGAACTTCGTAACTGGAGAAGCTCAGCTCAAATGACAGAACACCATTCACGTTGTAGTGACTTCCTCATTAGGCCAAGTATAAATTTACTTCCTTAAGTAGCGAAATAGTTGGTTTGTGAATTTCTGCGGAAAATTAAACACATGACGAATAAAAGGTTTTGGCATTGTCCGCGATTGTTTGACTGTTTGTCTGTAGACCTACCACATAATTACATTTTTGACAAGCAGGGTCTTCTGATAGCACTGTTGCCGACAGATTTTTTATTTCTTTTGTTGTCTCAAGCACTTTTATCTGGCAGCCTATTTCTATTCATTGGAATTCTTGCACAATGATGATCAGCCTGCAGTCAGGTACTTAAAGTCAGCAGGCATGACAACCCTTAATTAAATCCCCTGCTGACATTATTGCCTGCACTCATGTGAAACTCTTAAGAATTTGATCATTGAAAAGCCATGTGAAAATGACCCTTCTCACATTTTTTCTTGCTCTTTTTAAATTCACAGACATTTTCACACGTTTTCTCACATGGTACTTGTTATTTCACATGGTTTTCAAACGGTACATATTTTCACATGGCTTTTTATTAAGCGTTATGGATTTAAAGTACCTATATGCGGGCTGTTGGGTCTCATTGGATCCTGGCAAGGATCCTGGTAGAGAAATAGTCATTGAAAGCGGCAATACCGATCATTTCTAGAATGGAAGCCGTCTATTGTTTTAATTTATTCTATACTGTATCTGCAATGGCCATTTAAGTGTAATATGATCTTGTCCAAACTATCTTGATATTTATTATTCGTAATTATTCTAATTAATGTCAACGTCACTCCTGTCTGCACATGCACAATTGTTACTCGTCTTATATCCACGTGCCTCTGTCTAGATATATCCACTTGAGCTTGGGCTTGTTGCCGCTCGCACACGCAATCCTGTGTCTCCTCGATGTCATCATTCTCTCAAACATGACATATCTGTTTTTAAATTTCCATCCCTCTGGGACAAGCTTTTTTTCTATTTGGCATGTTTGTACCAAATACATGCTTTACTAGCTAGAAAATTAAGACACTTTTTTATTGTTTCCTGTACTGTAAAAACTGCTTAGAAGGTACAGAAGTACACTAAAACTACATGGTTGATTGTTATATATACATCTTGTTCAAATTATACAATTTACATTTAGGTGAGAATTTAGTTTAGCTTTAAATGACGGGAGTGACTTTGCCATAACAATATTCTCGTGCAATGAGTTCCACATTATCATCAACATCATCATCATCATTTATTCTGAAGAATCCGATAAGCTTACAAAGCTTTTTTTCCACGGAGCAGATACATCATACATCATACAACAAAATTCAAGATTACTTATATCAAGTTTAAACTACATATAGAGGGGAAAACATCTGAATAATTTTAATTCTATAAAAAGAAACAAGTTTGAGCTTCTAAGTGCCCACGGCAAAGATAGTTGAATCCGCCCGGGTATTCGACCACGTATTATTTTCTTCACAATATTTTTTTGTGGTTAATTAACATTGTTTTCATGTGTGAATACAAATATACAGTGAAACCTGTCTATAATGGCCACCTCTGGGATACAGTGAAACCTGTCTATAATGGCCACCTCTGTGATATGAGAAAAGTGACTTTTATAGACAGATGGCCAACATGGCCTCCTTGCCTTTCTGTCCAGATTGCATTCTATAGAAAGTGTTACTTTGAGGTTATAAAGAGTGGCCTTTATACAGAGGTGGCTGCTCTATCGTGGTGACCGCTAATACAGGTTTGACTGTAGCTATTATCCATCTATTTCATATATTTTTTGGAGTGATTATATTGGAATGTTTTTATTTGTAAATGATATCAATAATGGAATGGAAGCATGTGATAGCAATGTGTGCTAAATTTGTCAGCTGTCGTGGATTATCATTTTTAACATGTATGATTTTCACACGTTTTTGGATTTAGGCATGATAAGATTGTGTGTGTGTCTGAACAATGCTTGATTTCTCGTTCCAGGGGTTGGCTTCTCAATGTTGATGGTGTCATTTCTTTGCTGTGTTTACTACAACGTGATCATTGCCTGGGTGCTGTACTACATGGTGGAGTCATTCCGCTCGCAAGTCCCGTGGCAATCTTGTAACAACATATGGAATACAAAGGCATGTGCTGAAAATATTGACCAAGCCACAGAAGGTTGGTCCTAACATCATCAAGACAATTTATTAGAGGAATGTTTATCTAAAATATGACGTTAATAAAGAAACCGCCCCTTTGGTATCTACAACAAAACACTTGACGAGGGCAGCCAACACAACAATACGATTATACGAGTATTGCATAGAGCTGGGTCCGATGCATCGATTAATCGATTAATCGATTGTTTTTTGGCAATCGATTGTCCGGTTCAACCATCGTTTCATCGATATCACAAAAGATGTGCTTCTATTAATGCCTTTCAAAGGACTAGACACCATTATTCAGTTTGCAATAACCTTCTCGCTCATTAAAGAGCAGACAAAATTGCATAAAACAAAGAGATCACCGAACCAGAAGATAATTACCATGACGTTACAAAGGCAAACTACAACAATAAGACAAGGAACAAAAGACCTCTGTATGGTCCGATTAATCGATAGTTTAAAATCCACAATCGACCCAGCTCTAGTATTGCATAATACTGTTACATTGTAACAAGTATTAAACAATAAATAAACATCACTACGAGACATAACATTTTATTTCATTATCTATTGAAGTTCTTATATTTTATTTTTTCAGTTCACTCCAATTGTTCCATCACCAATGCTACAATTGTGGCTGGTAACACGTTAGCAACCACAGCTGCATCAGTAGCTAATAACACGTTAGCAACTACAGCATCAGTAGCAACCACGACTGCCATTCAGCTTTCTGGTAATGCGTCAGTCCTTGCTAATCAATCAGCTTGCAGCACGTGGACAGAGGTGAGAGATTTTGTTACGCCCACCAAAGAGTTCTGGGAGAATCGAATCCTTCAGATCACTGATGGCATTCATGACACTGGTGAGATGCGTTGGCAATTGCTGGTAGCATTAGTGGTTGCTTGGATCCTGGTTTTCCTCTGTCTGTTCAAAGGCATCAAGACATCAGGAAAGGTACAAAAAACATTTTAATAGTTACTTTTGTAACCTCCAGCTTCATGATAATATAAAATACAATGCAGTAGCCTTTCCATCATGAGCGCGTGAGACACCAGACCGTCTGGCCCAGACGTGAGTCAACCGTTGCAACCAAACACTTCAAATGAACAGACTGCGTTTTCGCTAGAACAGTTCTTCAATCGTGAACGGTGAAAACTTGAAAAAATGTACAAAACAGATTAGAATATGATAACTAAACATGAAGTTGCGAGCAATTATAAGATTATGTACAAACATTGGTGTGCCGCAACGCCACATTTTATACTAATTTATTCTCAATCAATATCGCTATACTGTTTATATTGCATTACTAAATCTTTTTTAATGGTGTTGATTCTATTTATCCTTGCCCTGTTTGTAATAATTGATCACATAATTCTTCACGACAAATTTTTGCTTCAATTTGTTATTTATTGTCTCGGCTTAATCAGAACATAACAAATTTTCTTTTCAAGGTTGTATATTTCACGGCAACCTTCCCGTATGTCTTGATGTTTGTCCTGCTGATCCGTGGTGCGACATTGCCTGGCGCTTGGAAGGGAGTGGAATTTTATTTGAAACCAGATTTTAAGAAGCTCGCCGATGCCAAAGTTTGGGTTGCTGCAGCTTCACAGATTTTCTACTCGTTGGGAATTGGTTTCGGGTCGCTGATCACATTTGGAAGTTACAACAAATTCAACAACAATTGCGTCAAGTAAGAAGGGATTCGTTGTTGCTTTTTTGTTTGTTTGTTTGTTTGTTTGTTTGTTTGTTTGTTTGTTTGTTTGTTTGTTTCATGATATCAGTCATAAATCGTAAAGTACTATTACACATCAATAATACATTGATAACTAAATTGACGGATACAATAGGGTCATTCCGTAAGCAAAATTGCTTGTTTGTTTAGAAGACCTGTCTTGACGTCATGACAGGTTCCTCCTGCAACAAGAATAATAATATGAATATAACCCAGGGTCATTCCATTTCACTGACATACCATTTTATATAATTACAAGAATTCACAGAGTGCTAAAACTATCAATATTCTAAAGCACTGGTATGCCGTAACTTAACCGTATTGTAATACTAAACTACATTGAAACCTGCCTATAATGGTCACCTTTGGGCCTGAGGAAAGTGACCTTTAAAGACAGGTGACCTTTTTGCCCAGGTTGATTTCTATGGAAAGTGTCATTTTCGGGTTATAAAGAGTGGCCTTTATTCACAAGTGGCTGCTCTATAGAGGTGGTCACTAATACAGGCTTGACTGTATAAAGCAATTTAAATGTATTTTTATATTACCTTCGTTATTATCACAATTACTGTTCCATAGCTACTATGATCCAAGTCGATTTGTGATGATATATCATTGATATTGCTGATCAATTTTGTTCATGTTTACTTACAGAGATGCCATCACTGTTTCTTTGATCAACTGCTTCACGAGTGTGTTTGCTGGTACGGCCATCTTCTGTGTTCTTGGTTACATGGCAGAGAAACTTGGCAAGAACGTCCAAGATGTGGCTACTGAGGGTAATGAAACTCACATGTCTGCATCGGGACTCGCAGTAATTCACGCTGCGTTTCATATCCGTTAAAATGAACACAATTTTCAACAAAATGTTTTTAGATTGGGAGTCAGCTACATTTAGTTTCTGAAAGATATTTGTTCAGATGCTGCTTAGGCACAGACTCATTTATAGTAGGTTTGGCATATAATGTTGAGTCTTACTTAATGCGTGTAGGGCTAGCTAGATGATAAGGTATACTCAGGAATACCAGTCAACAGAAGAAAAATGCGAAACATTTGCAAAATTGGGTAGAAAATATCTAACAAAATCAACTGAACTTGGCACTGCATATTATATAAGTATGGAACAATTCCGGAAAGTAAGGCCCTGATGGAAAACATGTATGTTACGCCGGATTAATCCGGCGTGGAGTCAGCCTACGCCAAAACAGATTTGGCCTACGTCCTCCTAAAATTTGTAAATTTGAGTAGTTGGCGTACTTTTCCTTATTGACTTGAGGCCTTGGTTGGGACTATAAGCAATCCAAACATTTTTGGCGTACAAGTGTTTTCAAGTTTGGTGTAAAATCCGGCGTACGAATTACGAGTTTTCCATACTGGAAGTAAGGGACATCTAGTAACCCTTTTTGTATACTAGGTGACTTGTAAACGAGTTAACTACAATATGGTGCTACTGAGCGTGCACTGTAGGCTTCCGCCGTTGCTCCCGTCTTGCTATGTAATCATTATTTTTTAGTTATATTGGGTGTTTCTTGTGAACGAAGTGTAAACTGTTTCATTTACTCTAACATATACAAGCAATATGTTAACCACATGCCAACTATAATAGTTATAATCAATGTTATAATTAAAATAATTATATTGTAGTCATAAATTCAATCTTTCCAAAATGTGTGCATTATTTATCTGGTGTTGCGTGTAATAAATTATTTTAATTTGTGCCGGTTTGGTCTCGTGGCTAGTACGTATGGCTGCCAGTCGGACGTCCCGGGTTTGACTCCTGACCCAGCCAACACATATATTTGGTTAAACTTCTGTGGTTTAAATGTCAATGATGAAGAAGATGGAGAAGAGCCATGGGCTTATTAGGCTACCCTCGTTAAACAAATTGGCATTTACATGTGACATTCCTCTGCAGGTCCTGGTTTGGTCTTTGTCGTGTACCCTGAAGGCATTGCTCAGATGCCTATTGCTCCGCTCTGGGCTATTCTCTTCTTCTTTATGATCCTCACCCTTGGCTTGGATACTCAATTTGCAATGCTTGAGGCTGTCATTACTGGCCTGGCGGATGAGTACCCTCGCGTTTTACGCAAGCATCAGACCATTTTCATTGGCTGCATCTGTTTTGTCTGTTTTCTGGTTGGTTTACCTCTTGTTACACAGGTACGATGTCACTTCTCTTGGCAGTCAAATCACATTTATTGTATTGTCTGCTTGTAATATTCTCCTCCAAGAGATAAGTAAAAGTGACCCTACTCTATTTGAGCAACGAAACGAGTGATAATTGTCGCGTGTGCAGGCATATGTGACTTGCATCATTTACAGTCACACTATACATGGCCATGGAAGCCATCTTGGTTCATATCTCATCATTATGATGTTAAGCGAATATACCAGTCAAGCCTGTATTAGCGGCCACCTCTATAGAGCAGCCACCTGAATATAAAGGCCACTCTTCATAACCCCAAAATGACACGTTCTATAGAAAGCAACATGGACAGAAAGGCCGCCTGTCTATAAGGGTCGTTTTTTCTCAAGTCCCAAAGGTGGCAGTTACAGGCAGGTTTCCCTGTATATATGCAAAATCTGCTTATATGCAAAATCTGCTTATATGCAAAATCTGGTTATGTACAAACAGTTAGATCACAAAATTGCTCTGCATGAAACCAGAATACACTGTAACCCCTTTACCCTGTCGATGACGTCATTGGTAAAATGTAACAGGAATGGCGTTTTCATGTTGAGGGACGTATATGATATTGTTGATGTGTTCTTTCCTTCTAGGGTGGAATGTTCATATTGAACATGTTTGATCTGCAATCTGGTGGAGTTTCACTTCTATTCTTGGCCTTCTTTGAAGTCGTTGCTGTTGCCTATGGTTACGGTGCAGACAGATTCGAAGAGGACATTGCCAGCATGCTGGGAAGTCGCCCAAGTCGTTGGTGGAAATTATGCTGGAAGTACTTCTCTCCCGTTATCATCCTTGCCATACTCCTGTTTAGCGTTGCACAGTGGGATGGTATGAAGTATGGTAAATATAGGTGGGTTCAATGCAACCTTTGTTGAGAGACCTTATTGTTGTGATCTATGAATGGTTGGAGCGATTTTCATTACATGCGGTAAGAGACCATCTAGGTACAGAGCCTGTAGCACTTGGTGGTCACAACAGGGATGAGACACTGGCGTACCTGAAGTCATATGCATCTGTGCTACGCTCTGGTCCATAGACATGGAGAGGTGGCGACGGGGATCATATATTAGTAGTTGCCAGAGCCCTCAGTAACAATTTACAAGCACATGAAGACTAGACGTAAACAGGAAGAGGTTGACTAAGGCGGAAGGTCACTACAAGCCCCTAATGAAACCTACTGGGGTTGGTGACATACATGCATGTGTTTTAAGACAGTGTTTGTCAGGAGACCATTTTTCACCATTTCAAGTTGAGCTAATTAGCTTCACCTGTATTAAGTTCGAACTAAAGAAACACCTGTATTTAGAGAATACCTGTCTCAAGAGGCCACTTTGTTAAACGACTTGCTTGTTCAGTAGACACCTGTAGTTAGAGACCACCAGCAGACACCTGTATTTAGAGACCACCTGTCTCAAGGGCCACTTTGTTAAACGACCCGCTTGTTCGGCAGTCACCTGTATTTAGAGACCACCTGTCTCAATGGCCACCTTGTTAAACGACCCCCTTTTCAGCAGTCATCT
>OFHS01004743.1:0-13222 GCA_900245855.1 Calvadosia cruxmelitensis
ACAACCCTATCGCAGTTAGCACTATGATGTGAGTCTAACCTCACCTAAATTACATTTAGCTACATTAATATTATCCTGGTAACACTTATCAGTTCACAAATCTCCAAAACATCAAAAGTAGTAACTACGCATTGCGTGTTTACAGAATAACAAGCTTCAAAATGCCAAGGGTACACACGCGCTTTCTATTTCAGTATAAGTCAATCTATAAAAAATTCTAACCATTTTACAAAAATAGCTTTCAAATCGTTTGATGACATCTAAAACGTAACAGTATCGGACCCATGACAGTTTTGATGTCAATTAAAATGAAATTCGTGCATCCGGCTCATGTGTATATCTGACATAAAGCTAAAGAACATTTGTAAGTGATAACATTTTCATCTGTCAGATGAAGCATTGAAAACGAACTACGGTTAAACCCTTTTACTATCCTGCTGCCTGAGCATATAAAATGTAGGAAATAAAGCGGATGGGGACAGCCTTCAGTAAAAGGTGAATTTGTAAAGCCAGTTTGGCAAATCAAATTCAACCATTTTTGTTTTTGTTTCAAAATATTAAAAAAAAAATCAACAATGAGTGGGGATAGTAAGCAATAGTGAGTCATTATCCGATCGAATAATTAACTAATTAGCCAGGTTTGACTGTACAATCATTAGAGGCCAATTAGTACCGTCAAACTGATCAGGTAGTTTGTAAAACAGTTCACATCAGCTCGGTGACTATCACGATCAACTAACTACAATTTTTTTATAAAAAGGGATTATTTGCTATCGAAATCAACTGTTTACTTTCTTGATATCAAAACCATCGTTGACGTCGCAATTTTGGGTCATGCTGTCATTTCTGGGTGATATTTCTACACGATAATGTGGTGATATGCGTTTGCAGCATGTACGTGTCTGTCAATAGACAAAATAACGATGTGTAACCATTGTCGGATTTTACAGCTCATTAAAATTGTCTTTTCTCAATTGTGATTTCAGATGTTTGTCTGGGCGTGGAGCCATCATCTACAGAGTTTGTAGTTGAATTTCCATTCGGATTCAAGGTCAGGATTACAAAATTTGATTTAGACTTTGTTATCCAAACTGTTGAATCCGCAGTCTGTTAGCTTACGTGATAAATGACTGACAGGCGACCGGCAAAAGGAGAACAGGGCGTTGGTAATGCCCTGCAGCTAACCCAGCGTCAAAGAGCGACCGAAATAGACGAGGAAGTCCGATTTTAATCCCGCTGAGTTAAATATAGCCGGCTGCGTTCCAGAATAGATCATCGCCGTTCCTGTTACGCAGTTATGTCAACAGTCGCCCAAGGGATGTTGAAGTGTTCCCACGGCAGGTTCCAATTTCGATGTGACCTGTTCAATGACATCGGCCGCCATGGCAAACGAGGGTCGATCCGGAGATCAATACGCACTTATCAATCAAAGGCAAAAGAAAAATTCAACACTGCTTCACGGACATCAAAAACATCTACAGGCGACAAAAGAGGAACTTGGAAAGGACCCAAGTCGAATGAAAACTCTCTTCTGTTTTAAATTTATCCCTATTACCGGTTCCGAAGTGGAATCACAGCGGGAATGAGTTCGTGGCACTTCAAAAGATCCCAGTAATACGAGACTCGTAAATTCCCGCTATCGCGTGTCAATTCAGATATAGCCTTCCCACAAGGGATCAGCGTACCTCCTTGTAGCATGGGCGGGGCCCTAGGGTACAACATGATACTCTTTGTTTAGTCATCGAGAAGTCCACACATTCCTGTTGGGACACCACACCGTAGAGCCACAATGACCAGATGACTCTGACAATGACTACCTTTGGTTGCCAACGCAACACAAAACGCTACCATTGCAGTAAAACTAAACTACAGTGAAACCTCGTTAATATCAATATGATTTTCCAGTCAAAAATCGTGATAATAAGCGGGTCGTGATATTAAGCGGGTTAAAATAGTTGATTCTGAAAGAGCTTTGGTTCTCAGAGTGAAGTGATATTAAGCGGGTTGTGATATTAACCGAGGTGATATTAACGGGGTTACACTGTATAACATATAATGTAATCAAAATATGACGGAAAAGTGTTCTAGCGACGAGAACCGGTCGATTCCTCAAACGCTACTCATGTGCGCGAACTTTTAATCTCAGATACCACTCAGTCAGGGAAGGCACCAACAGAAAAATTATAAAGGGACAGTACTGAACCTTTGACCTTATCGTATAGTAAATTGGGTTGTCTGAGCTCTTGCGATGTCAACGCGGAGACCCACGTAAACGTTTGAGGTTTGGGGGAACAATTCTTCGAAAATAGCATCATTTTTGAAGAGTTTTAAAGTTTACTGTGTAGGACTATGTTTCTAGTCTGTAAAACTTTAACTGTGATCACATCTGTTTCTACAGAATTGCCAATGAATTGATCTAAAAATTGATTGGGTATGGGTGTGGTCCCTAGAGTTCACCCCCTAGCACCATCTCTGACTCTAGTCCGAGAGGAGGGTGTGGTGGGGGCAAAACTATGACAGGAGCTTCTAATCCATCACAGCCAGATTGAAGTATCTTTATATTGATTGAAGCTTTCATAATCAATAACCATACAAATGTGCACCATGAACGTTGAGAAAGAAACGTGTGAAAACATCATACAATGACTTAAATGCATTAAAGTGCTCACAGCGCTATCAGCTTGCATATAGCCAAGATATAGATTGGGTATATTTTGCCTTGTCGCTTTGTTTATAAACTACAAACAGCATCTCAAGACATCAGGGCCATTTACTTACCACAGTATCCCACATTTAACGCCTGTACCACAGACGCATGGGTCTGCTGCGTCTGATTTTCTTCTGCAACTGTAGAACGCCAAAGAGCAGTGCTTCTGCAGTTGGGGGACAACCAGGGACGTAGATGTCAACAGGGACGATTCTGTCGCATCCACGGACGACGGCGTATGAGTAGTGATAGTAGCCACCTCCATTTGCACAACTAATAGAGTCAAATCAATCAGCTCATTAGAAGCAGCTCCCGCAAACGATCGACTCAAAAATGCAATTTACATCACTAATGTTTGCATACTCAAGTGACAACCATCTTTGCTGAGAGACCACTCCCACCTGTGTTGAGAGACCACTTTTCATTATTGCATTGGATGGTCGTTAGGACATTTGTGATGTGTGGATGTTGCATATATCGAGTTTGCAAACAAGCAGCAGTCACTGCATCGCGTAATAAACTAATAAATTGACTACGATCAAAGTTCTACAGAATCACATAAAGTTGAACTGACGCGGGTTGGTTGCGAAAAGTCTCGAGGACTATGTGTGGGTCTTATTTATTTTGATCAACAATGGTGGGATTCACTAAACAGAAGACAACTAATTGACGATTTGAACGAACCTTCCCATCGAGATCACCCAGCGTGGCTCTGGCATTTGATCATATACCTGCAAAACAAGACAAGGTGAAATTTACTTTGGAGTCCTTCACATCTCATGAATACCGGTACAAATTAAGGAGTAGTTTAGATCTAAATGGCTTTCTTTGTAGCTACAACTTTACTGGCAGAAGAAATAGTTTGCAGGAAGACGCTCCATAGGCCGTAAGTTAAGACCGTTGAATGCGGTTATACCTACAAACAATTAGAAATAGCCATACTATAGTCTAACTATCGACGAGAAAGTATCGAATCCAAATTGAATTTGTGATTGTTTGCATAAGTCATTTGTTGCATTGTCTCCAGAACACAAAATACGCAAGACTTAAAACGTGTAGAGCTGGCAGAACGAACCTTCCTGAGGGCAGGAGCCATTTTGTTGGTCAACGTTCCTGCTACGATCATCACATCTGACTGACGCTGCAAATAACGAAAAATTCACAACAGAAATATCACAAACCGCGCTATACGTCGTTAGCAAGTTATCTCGCATAGACGCATACAGTCACTATCCTGGTTGGTCGTCATTAAATGAGAAGAAATCAACAAATATGTTGTAGGTGTGGTCTAATAAACACGAATTGATTGGATTGTCTCCAGGGTTTGCGCTCTTTCAAACCATTAGTTCAACCCGTCAGATCTGATTTTTCTTCTTACAAATTCACAATAGGATTTCAGTGTCAAGATCGACATTAAAATTAGTACAATTTGGTTAAATCAATTATATATACAGTGAAACCTGTCTATAATGGTCACCTTTGATACCTGGGGAAAATGACCTTTCTAGACAGGTGGCATTCTGCCAAGGTTGATTTCTACAGAAAGTGTCATTTTGGGGTTATGAAGAGTGGCTTTTATACACAGGTGGCTGCTCTATAGAGGTGGCCGCTAATACAGGTTTGACTATACAGTAATATTGAAAATAGCACTGGTCCTAGGATTCTTCAAGGTAGTACCACACAATTGATGATTGCAAGAACAATAACCGATAATTGGAAAATATTTGCATTCAGTCAGGAAGTTTGTAAGCAATCCAATTAAGCACTCTGGTGGACATAGCAAGAAGGAGCTAAATTAGGGAGCAAAACTCATTAGATTGATCACAGAGGCATAAAAGGGGTGAAAAACCTTTATTCCTGGATTGACCTGAAGCGGCTAGAAATGTGCACCTTCTAAAAATTGAAATAGATATCAACTCGTGAGCCACAGTCGGACTCTGCTAATCTGGCAAGTGGGATAGAAACAGTGGGGCCGGGTCCTATCTGATGGAATACTGTGCTCAGTAAAGTACGGTTTGTCCACAGAAGTTCAGAATAACAGTGGACGTGTTCCTTAATCAGAGATCCAAACTGTTGATATCCAAGAAGGCACTGGGGATGCCTTATGTAGCTGTGAATGCAGATGTCAGAAGCAGTCTCTAGCAACAGTAGTAACTTCCATTTTAATTTATTATTCTGTTAATAGGACTCACAGGACTTGCTCTGAAGACGACACCAAATCGATCCATGTCATATCTACAACAACAATAATAACAAATCACAATAGGAAACGGATTGTTACAACTGCAAAATGGTCTACTCACTTTACTTGTCTCAAATAGAGTCTGCTGGGGCCTTGTTCATGGACCAGGACTAAAACATAGTCCAGGACTTCACAGTCTACTCACTTCAAGTAGCATCTATTTGCTTCAAATAGAGTCCAATGGGGCCCTCCTCATGGACCAGGAATAAAGCATTAGTTAGGCTAGGTTAATGCAATGTTTAAGCTCAAAGGCCCATCTCGCGCAGTATGGCGGTTATCGTTGCTTCCTTCCATTAAAGCATAGTCCAGGACTAAATCACACAAGTCCCATATACAGATTTTAGAAATATATTTAGTCCAGACTACATGCTTAGTCTCGGACTACGCTTTAGTCCTAATCCATAAACAAGGCCCTCTGAAGTTAGCTGCTTAAGGCAATAGGTCTCATACTGAGGTGAACCTCATATTGATGCAACTATACTACACAATAGACTATTCATCAGCATACCTTTGAACATTGCAACATTCCAATGGAGCCACCAAACATATGCATGTAGCCGCTAGGGTACTAATGCTTTAGTTCTATTAAGTCTGCTGTGCAGCACAGAGCCCCTGCTGTTGTGTCGTTTTGCATTTCGTTATTTCCTCATCAAAGAGTCATAGAGGCTATTTATACATTGAGGGTCTACTTGGCTCAAGTAAGAGGATCTACCTGGTTCAAGTAAGAGGGTCTACAGGGTTCAAGTAGTCTTCGACCTAAAGTGACTTTCAGATCAGTTGAGTGCTAACTGAATATTCACAAGCTACAGTAAAATAATCATCAACAAAACAGTATTATATATTTATTTTGCAAACAGTTTCAAATAGAATTATTAGCAAACCACAATATGCGAAAGTTACAATTCAAACTTCTACACTGAAGAGCGATTAGTAAGGCTCGCTTCATACCTTGGCGCAGCAAAGTGCATCATCTCTACAGCGCAACAGGCTAATCCGAATGTCATTGGCCACAAAGAGCTCTAAACGGCAGAGAAACACAAATACAATAATATATACAGAATCACACAATAGACCTTTCTCACGAGCTATCACTATGGGAAAATCCAGTGCATTGTGGGACAAGTTTAGTGCTTGAAGCAGCAATGAAGCTGGGTTCTGACCCAGGATATTAACGAAAATCATATGTTCAAGCAAAGGAGCGAAGCTTGAAGAAATCTGCATCAGTATCAAATCCAACTTTCTTCGTATTCCGAAATCAGAGACATCAACCTTCCCCATAATGTACTTGCTTTTTCCAAAATGGTAGCTTGTGAAAATGGTCTATTGCATCATTCCTTGTAGGAAACACATCAATAAGTGAAACATCGTATTTATTTTTCAGTTGATATAATTGTTATTGCCCGTAAGAAGATGAATTAAAACTACATGATTCTNGACGCTGCGCTTCGCAGCTGGCTACGCCACTGAATAGGACTCACAGGACTTGCTCTGAAGACGACACCAAATCGATCCATGTCATATCTACAACAACAATAATAACAAATCACAATAGGAAACGGATTGTTACAACTGCAAAATGGTCTACTCACTTTTCTTGTCTCAAATAGAGTCCAATGGGGCCCTCCTCATGGACCAGGAATAAAGCATTAGTTAGGTTAGGTTAATGCAATGTTTAAGATTAAAGGCCCATCTCACGCAGTACGGCGGTTCTCGTTGCTTCCTTCCACTAAAACACAGTCCAGGACTAAATCTCAAGTCCATATACAGATTTTAGAAATTTATTTAGTCCACACTACATGTTTAGTCTCTGGATACGCTTTAAGGCCGATTCACAAAAGCAGTAACGTAAGAAACTTACCGTAAGAAACTTAACGTAAGAAATTTAAGCCGTAAGCAACTTAACGTAAGAAACTTAAGACCATTCACATGATGACTTTGCCGTAAGAACAGTCGTAAACACAACGTTGATTTTGGCGGAAAATTCAAAACAACGTGCATCGCTGTTATTTCCCTCTTCAGCAAGGAGCTCTTGCAATTTCAGAGTTGAAACATTGTAAACGTCCTAGCCATCCTTTTATCTGTTTGTTGTTGTACAAGTTGAGAGCGCTGTTGTAAAGCGAAATCAACCTATCAAGGAAAGCTTCAGCATTCAATAGTTCTTGTTTACGATCTTCGTCCCCTCGGTGAAACTTGAGGAAGTAGTTGTGACATTCGACCTGCATCCGGCGCACTGGTCAAAGTTGTTTTTTCCTTGATCCTCATTGGTCAACCTTAAGTTTCTTATGTTACGGCTCGGAAAAGTTCAACGCTGCTCAACTTTTTAAATTGCTTACGTTACGGCAAATCCGCCCTTAAGTTTACGACAAAGTCATCATGTGAATGGTCTTAAGTTTCTTACGTTAAGTTCCTTTCGTTACGGCTTTTGTGAATCGGCCTTTAGTCCCGATCCATATTAGGCCTCCTGCAGTTAGCTGCTTAAGGCAATAGGTCTCATACTGAGGTGAACCTCATATTAATGCAACTATACTACACAATAGACTATTCATCAGCATACCTTTGAACATTGCAAAATTCCAATGGAGCCATCAAACATATGCATGTAGCCGCTAGGGTACTAATGCTTTAGTTCTATTAAGTCTGCTGTGCAGCACAGAGCCCCTGCAGTTGTGTCGTTTTGCGGTTCGTTATTTCCTCATCAAAGAGTCATAGAGGCTATTTATACATTGAGGGTCTACTTGGCTCAAGTAAGAGGATCTACCTGGTTCAAGTAAGAGGGTCTACAGGGTTCAAGTAGTCTCCGACCTAAAGTGACTTTCAGGTCAGTTGAGTGCTAACTGAATATTCACAAGCTAAAGTAAAATAATCATCAACAAAACAGTATTTATTTGGCAAACAGTTTCAAATAGAATTATTAGCAAATCACAATATGCGAAAATTACAATTCAAATGTCTACAATGAAGAGTGACTAGTAAGGCTCGCTTCGTACCTTGGCGCAGCAAAGTGCATCATCTCTACAGCGCAACAGGCTAATCCAAATGTCATTGGCCACAAAGAGCTCTAAACGGCAGAGAAACACAAATACAATAATATATACAGAATCACACAATAGACCTTTCTCACGAGCTATCACTATAGGAAAATCCAGTGCATTGTGGGACAAGTTTAGTGCTTGAAGCAGCAATGAAGCTGGGTTCTGACCCAGGATATTAACGAAAATCATATGTTCAAGCAAAGTAGCGAAGCTTGAAGAAATCTGCATCAGTATCAAATCCAACTTTTTTCGTATTCCGAAATCAGAGACATCAACCTTCCCCATAATGCACTTGCTTTTTCCAAAATTGTAGCGTGTGAAAATGGTCTATTGCATCATTCCTTGTAGGAAACACATCAATAAGTGAAACATTGTATTTATTTTTCAGTTGATATAATTGTTATTGCCCGTAAGAAGATGAATTAAAACTACATGATTCTCAATGTACAGTAGAACTTTGCTAATATCACTACAGCTTTCCAGCCACAAATCGTAACAATATGCGGGATTGCGGGTACAGTCAAACCTGTATTAGCGGTCACCTCTATAGAGCAGCCACCTATGTATAAAGGCCACTCTTCGTAGCCCCAAAAATGACACTTTCTATAGAAATCAACCTGGACAGAAGGTCATTTGCCTACAAGGTCATTTTCCTCAGGTCCGAAAGGTGACCGTTATAGACAGGTTTTACTGTAGTGACATTAAGCGGGCTAAAATAGTTGATTCTGAAAGAGTTTGGTTCTCAAACTGAAGTGCTAGCAGGCGGGTTGTGATTTTAGCCGATCTGATATAAATGGGTTACATTGTACTGGCTAGGCTTCTTTGAGGACTGACATGACAAGCATATCCTGTATCACTGCTGAAGATTCTAACGTGACTAATGAAACTGAAAGGTCTACAAAAGTTGACGCCCAAATTGACCTATCTACGAACAAATAACCAATACCTGACATTATGATATATTGGCTAATATGCAGGAATGATCAATTGATCATACAGTCAAACCTGTATTAGCGGCCACCTCTATAGAGCAGCCACCTGTGTATAAAAGCCACTCTTCATAGCCCCAGAATGACACTTTCCATAGAAATCAACCTGGACAGAAAGGCCACCTGTCTATAAAGGTCATTTTTCTTAGGTCCCAGTGGTGACCGTTATAGACAGGTTTCACTGTATCAATTATTGCATTTGGTTGGAGTCAAGTTTGGATAATGGACATCCAAGGGGACTTTAATTTTATTAGATTTTTCAATATGCGGCCAAATGAAAACCATGTTCACCGACAAATACATAAGGAAAGCTGTTAATTTTTGTAAACATATCATGCTATGAAATCAAGCAGAATGACATTAACTGCCACTAAGCGGAATCGATTGTATCATAATGCAGTCAACTTGAGAACATCCAGACTGTAGTCAAATTTGCTACAATGAGTACTCGTAGAGAACAGTCATTTGTCTATTTATAAGTGTCCATCCAACTGAGGTTATCTCGCTAACATGGCGAACAGTCACAGTTTGTCTCTTCTTTTGATTTGATTTTTGATTTGATATATTTGTCAAAGATGTTGAAAAATGCATACATACATTTGACAGGCAAGTACAGGCAAGAAGGACTTGCACTTAAATACAGCCTTGACACTGACAGAACAGCCTTGATACAGCCTTGAGCCATGACACTGTACAGAACGGTCGTTATTTATAAGAAAAGGTTTCTGAAATTGTCTCTCAGATATGTCTTTGTTGCAAAAATCTTCATCAGCTTATTCAGCCGTGGCAATAACGGTGGCATTAGGTAATACAGTCAAACCTGTATTAAAGGTCACCTCTATAGAGCGGCCACCTGCGTATAAAGGCCACTCTTCATAACACCAAAATGATACTTTCTATAGAAATCAACCTGGACAGAAAGGCCACCTGTCTATAAAGGTCATTCCCGTCAGGTCCCAGAGGAGACCGTTATAGAAAGGTTTCACTGTAACAGATATTGGATATTGGTAGGGCGATATTATCCAAAACCCTGTAGTATGTTCGACCGTTGTTTATCATCAACGTGCTTACCCTTCGCGCCCAGTTCACCAAGTCATCAATCTTCGCAACGACAAATTCTAAACAAACACAGAAAAACATTTGCTACAGCGAAATGTGTATGCTCGAATGGAAACCAAAATCTACGTGAAACAATCAACGAGCACAGTCTTCCTAATTTCAAAGTCTCTGATAGACAACTTGAAAAAACTTAGAGGAAAGATATTTGCTTTGTGCTAACCAGCTGCATTGTCGATGCTCCCTTTCGGCTTGTCTAATGGCCCCGATGGCTTCTTGTATGGCAATGGTTTGGAGCTGAAACAAAATAAATCAACATTTAATAGTAATTCTACAATTTCTATTACTATCTTGTTGAGAATAAGTAGTTAGTATTAGTAACCTACTGTCTCGGCAAAGGCTAATTATTTCAACTCTTATTGTGTTGCTGATTGGCTAATTGACATGTTTGCATCAAGCTATGATGTAATGAAATTTAAAAACCTAAACAAGGCTCTAAGCTCTCTGATGACAATAAACCATGAAATTGTTGGCCATAATACTTTCAAAAAAAGAATGATATTTTATAAGACATTTATCTATGAAAATATTCTCTGACATAAACACTTTAAGCGTTGCAAGATATAGTAATTTGGGGCTGTTGACAGGAGACAGCAGCAATGGCCTACACAACAGAATTCCAGGTACAGTCAAATCTGTATTAGCAGCCACCTCTATCAAGCAGCCACCTGCATATAAGGTCACTCTTCGTAACCCATATAAGGTCACTCTTCATAACACTTTCTATAGAAATCAACCTGGACAGAAAAGCCACCTGTCTATAAAGGTCGTTTTTCTCAGGTCCTAAAGGTGACTGTTATAGACAGGTTTTACTGTGCAGGAGACATGTAGAAATGCAAATCAGAAATGATTTTGTACTAAATTACATCCAAAGTAAGACACCTTTCAGAGTGGCTCGCAACTGGCTGAACAGCTGAAGGGGTGTTGTTGCCAGTAGTTGTCGTCACAAGTGCTCTAAACAGAAAAACACAAAACAACTGATACACCATAGAAAGCATCAAATGAAATCCAGTAATGGAAATATTAAAAAATAATGTGTAACAGCATCTTTGATGTATCGATTGTTTGGCAAGCAGGGAACATGACCAACGCAGCACAGTCTATAGTCTTTGATCAATACTGCAACCGTCAATTGATCCTTACAGCGCTGTCCCAGAACTCCATCAGTGATATGATCAAATACAGTCAAACATGTATTAGCAGCCACCTCTATAGAGCAGTCACCTGTGTATAAAGGCCACTCTTCATAAACCCAAAATGACACTTTCTATAGAAATCAACTTGGATAGAAAGGCCACCTGTCTATAAAGGTCATATTCCTTAGGTCCCAAAGGTGACCATTACAGACAGGTTTCATTGCAGTGCCAGTGAGATCGCCCAGAATTGAGCATAGGAAACACATCTAGAAAAAGAGACCTCCAATTTCAAAAGGTATCTGCCAGCAGTGATTAGGACTCGCAAGGGTAAAGCAATGTCAATTGCCAATGAGGTGTCGCAGTTTCGACATTCCATAGAACCAACTAGTCTATTTGTTGTATCCTATGTGATTTTAATTGTCGAGGGTAGTAAAGGTGACAAATCATTAGCTTATTGGACTGCCCTCGTTAAACATAGAGATATTTACATTTAAAATCTACAAATTGAACATCTAATTCCGGTACAAAACCAAGAAACATCTTCATCATGGGAAGTGTTACTGCTAATGAGTAATTACAGTGTTGTAAGTACTCGTTACAAAAGTAATTAATTACTAATTACAAGTTACTTTTGAGTAATTTTACAGTAATTAATTACTTTTCGACAGTAATTCTCACAACACTGAGTAATTAACACATCACAAATGAAATTCTTCCATACCTTGAAAGGTAGGCTCTTGATAATAGAAGGCTGGCTGGCTGCAGCCGTTGGGTGACTGCAATTGATATCACAAACAGATCAATATGGATCCAAATCGTAAGATATTGGCTATAAACAGCAACGGTTTATATGAATTGCTGTCAGCAGGGGCGGATCCAGGGGGGTGCTTTGGGTGCTCAAGCACCAGTCAGATTCTCCGGCCTCTGATGCCACCGCCATTGTTTACTTGCAGTCGCTGTTCAACCATAGTTCAACAACGTCAGCGCCTTTGTTTTCTTGTGGTTGCTGTTCATCAACGTCAGCGGCCTTTGTTTAGCGCGAGAGTGTGAGACGCCGCTTAGAAATAGCTTATCACGTCATGAGTGCTACTACAGAGCTGTAAACTTATAACACACAGCTTTGAAGTCGCACTTCTTGAGGGGTGCAGGCCAATGGCGAACCGGTATTGAGCACCCCTCAGAATTCCATTCTGCTTACGAAACACAGTGCCAGCCAATGAGAAAGCCGGCTTGCGCACCCCTACATTCCTGACCGATCGAGAGAAAAACAAAAGATTTGCCTTTTAGCCAATCACAACGCTATTACTGCCTATTGTTCCACATTCCGAGCACCCCTCAGGGGTGCAGGCCAATCAGAGAGCAGTTCCAAAATCTAAAATTAGAACGGAGCTCGTGACTTTGGAAGCGACCAACACCGCTGCTTGTCCTCCTAGGCTCCTACGCAAGGTAAGGTCCTACGAACCAGAGCTCGGACCACGAGTGTTTGTCAACAATGGCACTCAGCGAAGGTGGACTGTTAGAAACGCATTTACTGATGCCTTGCTGATGACATCCAATGAAAAGAGCTGCAGTCTCTAAAGGAATCATGCTGCAAGGAAATGCTTTCCGTCGTTGACCAGGTCAAGAGAGAAACTTTGAGTTAGAATTTGGAGGAATGCAGATACTCAAACCTGCAGCTTCCTTCGTCTGAACTTGCACATGCTGCATCCTATGAGGTGAGGCTCGAAAAGAAAAGGAATTTTGAGAGCTTTCTCCAGGCTGGTAAGCAGTTAATACAAGACTTGAGCTTTGCCTTGATGCCTGGCTGGATACATTAGCTCTGCATTTCATCTGTCTAGGCTCTATAGTCCAGCGTGTGATGTAAATGTGCAGCTGGGACTGGAAAGTCCTTCGTAGACCTATGCAATTTAGGAGTCTGCATTGTGACGCATTTATGTGAAAATGATATGTCTACTAGTGATTTAATGTTTATGACATGCACCGTCTTAGGGACAGTGAAT
>OFHS01004744.1:0-13220 GCA_900245855.1 Calvadosia cruxmelitensis
GAGAGCCACTCGTACGGCAGCAGCGAAAACGGCTGGATCCATGATCAGTTAAAATAATTGTAGAGGAAAAGGACACTTCTCCAGTTCTGACAAGAACGAATACGCTCCAAAAGTCGTTTGGAGTCGTCGGGGTCACCAATTTAGTGGACACACTAAGTTCGTCACTGAAGTATATTTCAGATAAAAAGACAACTACTCAAACACGAGGCAAGAACCCTTTTAACCTCAACTTGATGTAGAGGCTCACAAATAAGGGTAACCCCCACAAATTCAACAAATAAACAAAGAAGATGAACGTTAATACAATTTTGCTATCAAAATTACAAGATAAGAAATATATGTGATCATGGTCATCCCGTAAGGCTTAAAGCTTGTTTATTTGGGAGACCATTTACAAAATATGAGCTTAAATATTGTTACAAATACAAAATACGAGCATTAATTACATGTGAAGAGTTCAGCAGTATGGTATTTTGGTATCATACTAAAATGTCCTTGACATGATAAACTTGGAACGCGAGAAACGATCGAACAAACGTTTCGTGATGTTGCTAGCCGGTGCTCATCGTCGCTGCAACCGATCTGGCGACTCTCTCTCTCGCCCAAGGTGCTCTCGCCCCTGTTACATTACATCATGCGCATGCGTACTATACATTAACCATACAATTTGGTATGATGCAATCTAAAATTGCCTATCAAATTATTTTTAAAATACCTACAAGAATTGTTAAGAAAAACTACGACTATAATAAGGTACCACATAACGTGTAAATATTCGCATCGGGTTTCACTTTTTAAAGCGTATCGTGTGTGTTGATCTGATGTTGGTTCTTCTTGTCTGTGTTTTCATATCGTTTTAATCCTGCGTTGATAACCACCTTGCAAAAGTTGTCGTTAGTTATGATACATTGCTTCACTTACAACCCCCTTCATGAAATTTGATTGCAAGAAAATCTGAAGCTTCGGTATAACTGATCAACAACGCAAGAGATGAAACAAATTGAACTGAAAATATTGATTACAATACTGTACAAGTGTAAATATAGAAACGGTATAATGTATACACCATTTAAATATGCTATTCTCATAGAAATACCTCTTGTTATGTGGATTTCAATTTACATATCAATTTATAATTTATATTTATATATATACGATCCGTTATTAAGTTTATCAATTTTCAAAATTCCAAATTAACCATACTGTACTGCCACTGTTTTCATAATTCTTCTTTCTTGACGTTACTGTATGTATTTTGCAGTTTCGTTATTCGCTTCAATGCAAACGAGCCGTATTCCTTGCTCATATGGTCAAGGAATCAAAATATAACAAACAAACACCCACATAACTATAGTCGAATCATGTTTTTATTAATCTATTTCACGAATTGGGCATCATGCTTTGCTCACTGCATTATACTGTATATTGTAGCAGACACAGCACAACGTAGTTTATTGTAAGATATGTTTGGCTGACTCAGTCACTCAGTTAAGCCTCCGTGCGGACCTCCGCGTACTTGAAACTGCACTAAACGTGAAGCACATGAGAGAAGAACTACTGTTTACCTTACGGACCCGTGGGAGGCATATCATGCGAAAACGGTTGAGAAATCGTATTTGTTTAATTTCTATTTAAAATGCGTCAGTCGATTCATCATGGCGTGTGGAAACTACATTTCAGTTCTTCTTAGTCTGTCCTAAATATAGATATGATCTGTCGATTCGGTATGCTAGATTATAATTATTGGAAATCTTACTGCAGACACCGATATGGTAATTCACTCCTAATTGTGAATTTTTTTTGTTTTGAAAATTGATACTTTATATAATAAAACTTGTCTAGAATTATTTACAAATTGGCTGAATTACGTCATTTTTGACGGCAATGCTTTGAAAACAGCTAATGGTGCCCTTTTTCGTTGTTTTGATGAAATTTCTCTGCATTTAATCTCTTAAATTATTTTCCCAATTATCGTAATTGTCTGAATATAATGTCGATATGAAATTTTAGTTTGCTCTGAAAAGTCAAGGTAAGGATTGGAAAAAAAAACGACAATAAATAAGAAATAAGGTTCGTATAGGACAGAAATTTTGGGGCGGCTGTTTGTGCGCTTAGGAAATCCATGCATTCGACGTCATATCGCAATGCGCAAATATAAACATTCTATGGAAAAGCACCTGTGGACATCTGAGATTTACTGCGTAAAGAACTGTATTCAGGGCATCAACATAACACAAACATAACACTTTTGCAAATCTGATGGCGTTTGTTTTCACAAATAAAACTATTAAATCCGACAACAGTAGCACCTGGGTAAACATTTTATGCTAAATCAAAAGAAGTGCTATGAAAGCCTAATGTAGGCTAAATCGCAACGACTATTAAAAGTAACAGGGGGAGCGTAACCAGAAAATATAGATATGAATTCACGCATGAAGCTGCTATAGAAGTCTAGTATGTACTGCAACATTCCTCTAATCCTACATGGTGCCACTTAAACTTTTTCTCGAATAACGAGACGCAAATGTAGCATAGATCCCTTGTTTCTTTTCCTTCGAATTATAAATTTTGAAAGTAAGAAGCAACAGCTATGATATCTACCCCCGTCTTATGAACTCATTTATTCTGGAGTGTGAAGTAGAAGGTTTCGATCATCTGATAAAATAGCACGACTGGATTTTCACTTTATCGCAGCTGTGTAAACTGCTAAGATGCCGTTTTCAGAATAAAAGGCGCAAATTACGGGAAGCAATAATCAGACGATGCACACGAGAGAAACGAACAGAAAAGAAAGCAGCAGCCTTTACTTTTTAGCAGAATGATATTGACTGTTTTTATGCTTCTTACAGTGGCACCTCTGGCTGCACTATCGAGTCAGAGCATTGACCCATTGGTGAGTAAAATACAAATATCCATCTTACCCTGTATGGAAATTAAGTCAACCGTTTCATTTTGGTGATAACAGTTTGCTGTAGCATAGACTCAAATTAGGGATGTGTGTGTGCATTAACTAATATTCATAAGTTACAATGCAATTTTTTACATGGAGCAGAACAGATATAGGTGTTCAGTGGATACGATGACCACGCCTTTTATCTTGTACCTCTAGAATGATTGGAGTGTTTCAAATATAATTTCTATAACTGCCTACTGATTTTCTTAACTTTTTTCCTGTTGTTCTTCAGGTTTATCTTCACAAGTATGGTTACTTAGGAACAGGACGGTCATCGGCCAAAAGCATGAAAAATGCGGTGATGGATTTTCAAAAGATGGCAAATCTTCCGGCCACGGGAGTCANATAAATAAAGCCACCAGAACAGCCATGAACATGCCACGATGTGGCTTCCCTGACAAAGTTCAAAGTAGTGCTGCCTACAATGGCTATGCCTACAGCAAATGGGGTAAAACCCATTTAACCTACAGATTCTATTCATACACAAACGACATGCGCACAAGCGATATGAAATCAATCGTCGCATTGGCATTCAAAGTGTTCAGTGACGTCACACCCTTGACATTCAGTGAAACCACTGGACGTGCTGACTTGAAGATTGGGTATGTATTGCGTATTGAGACTAGCAGGTCGTAGCTCATGTAATGCTAACGACAAACGATATAGTTAATGGGTCTGTGATGGGCAACATTGAATTGAGCAGAAAAAATTCAAAATGGTAGCATTTTCTGAAATCTGTTTTCCGTTTGCAGCACATACACTTTTGGTGGTGATATATAGCGTTATTATAGTGCAGTACATGCCTTAATTAATGCATTTCTCTTATCATCAGTTCTTGCTTCAAACATCAGCAAGCTTTTTCTCATGCTTATCTATACCCTATGGAATTGTTGACATATTTATGGTCGTTTAAATTGTCCAAATTTGACTATTTTTCTTGTTTAGGTTTTACCGCTATAGCCACGGCGACTACAACTCATTCGATGGTAAAGGTCGTGTCCTGGCACACGCCTTTTTTCCATCCGATGGCAGAATCCACTTTGATGAGGACGAGTATTGGAGTTCTGGTCGTTCGCGCAATGGTAGGATCAGTTTATTTTACACGGCAGCCCACGAAATCGGACACGCCCTTGGGTTACCCCACATCCAGAATAACAGAGCATTGATGTACCCCCTTCACATTGATTTTGGAGATCGANATTCCGTTTCCAACTTCCTTATGCAGACAAATACAATATTCAAAGATTATATGGAGGTAGGTCGAAATAAATGATAAGATTTACTTGCATCCAATTTCAGGGTGCAAACTGTATCTACAGTAAAAACCTGTCTATGATGATCACCTTTGGGACCTCAGGAAAATGACCTTTATAGACAGGTGGCCTTTCTGTTCAGGTTGATTTGTATAGAAAGTGTCATTTTGGGGTTATGAAGAGTGGTTTTTATACACAGGTGACTGCTCTATAGAGGTGGCCGCTAATACAGATCGGATTGTACATGTTTGTTAGATGTTTTTTAGAATATTATTCGTTACATATCGTGTTGTTTTACCAAAGCAATACATGAATTAAATTTTAGTACATTTGTTAATATGGTATCTAGGTCAAACATAGATGATTTAACGGATACAGTTGATTCGCAAACGGTTTGAGCAAATTCATAAAATTGAGTCAGTAAATGGTCTCAAAAATGTATTATTTCTTTCTGTTTTCAGCTGGTGGAACTAAACCCGGTGGAAAACGTGAGTACTTTCATCACTTAAATTATTTGTCTTTGTTATCTATGAAGTATCCAGAATGGACGTCGAAGTAAAAATTCAAATCTGGGATCTTCCAAGTGGAAGTTAAAAGTCTATAGAATGCTTATGGCATTGCCCCTCTGAATTGCTATGGAATTATTATATAATATACTTTTGTTTGCTAATTTAACTTTGGATTCTACTGATTACTTTCATAAATAAAATATTGTTGCATTCAACGACGATAAGTAAAATTTAAAGGATGACATTTTAGCCCTTGGCAGCATGAAAGTTTTATATCATTAGTACAATTACAGGAAAATTTGCTGAAGTTTAAATATCCTACACGAACACTTAGACTACTATGGTATGTTCTTGATTTAGTAATTTGTGGCTTGGAGCATAGACAAGTATTCTTGTACTAGATTTAAGAATCTATCCCTTGAAATATGAACTTTTGCTCTTAAACTAATATCTGTAATATATGAACAAGTATTATTGTACTAGATTCAAGATTACATTTCTAGAAATGATAAAAATGTTGGTGTAGATACGATGCCTTTACAGTATTGTTCTGATCAATTTCTGCTATATTTTCCTAGGCTGTTCTGATCAAAATAACAGCTGCGGATCATGGAAATCATATTGCAATTCCAATGATTACGTCATCAAGAATTGCAGAAAGACATGCCGAAGATGCACGTGATCGAATCAGCTGAAAAGACAATGACTTCGATCGTCGTTATGCCAACGCATTTCAAAACCAAGGGCATGACAGCGTGCAACTCGTTGATCGATTTCTTGCCTCTGAACATAGTAATTGTAGATTTATTGAAGTAGAGCTTCAAAACCTTGATTTATAGATTATTTTTTGTAAATTTACCATTGATCGGAGGCATAGTACTCTCTCGGATATCGTTCAAATTTGAATATGTAGTTATGTGAATGCGAGGCTAGCCTCATTTCATGGTGTGCAGTAACCCTTCTTTTCTTGTATATGCTATGTGATAATATCTGGAAAGTATATTATTGTATATGAGAGTGTGTTTCCTCCTTTATATATCAATCTTCTCTAAGCACGACTTACTTCGTTTTCAATGTAAAATAAGAGTATCAACATACTACTTCAATTCGTGATCTTGGGGTCTCCATCAGCTCGGATCTGAAGTCTTCGATACGTTGTCAGCATATCACACGCAAGGCATACTGCATTTGCAATTACCTGCTTAAATCTCTGAAATGGAACAATCTCAGTAATCTATTTAGAGCCTTTATCGTGTATGTCCGACCGATACTATAGAGTATGCATCGCCGGTATTTTCCCCGCACTTACAAAATGACATCGTGTTTGCTGGATCGAGTCCAGAGATAGTAAACCAAAATGCTCGCTACCATTTCTTTTTTCATCGTGCTGCTCTTCATTGGAACTCACTTCCCGATGACTCACTTCCCGATTCCTTGGAGTCATTCAAATACAAACTTAAATCGATTTTATCTTAGTTTAGTTAATTATCAATCGTTTACTGTATAACCATGTAGTTTAAGTGCAGTTTGTAACTGCCTTCGACACGTCTATTATTTTGAATTTCAATTTCAAATAAAGACACATGATGTAGAAGGTAATTACTCTTTGATGACCAATGACATAATAAACTGTATAATAAAATAAACAAGAATCCCACTGCATATATATTAGAGTAAAATAATGTTATAAAAATACGACTTACAAATTACAATTTACAAGTTATAAATTTCAAATTATAAGTTGCATATTACAAATTGCAAATTACAAATTTCGGCAAAACATCTTACTCAATTTGACCAAGTTAAGGATGGATCATTTCATAGAGGGGGCGTTACTGCGCTGTATTGCAAGCGGCGATAGCCTTTGCTTCAAAAATGATTAAGATTTGGAAACGCAAGACTACTCTATCAATTTCTTTGCTACTGTCCATTGTCCAATTTTCTTTTATCGCGAAATAAGATATACAATTATACATAGGTCTTAAGAAATGCTTTAGTATGCTTATTATTTGGATCAACTAATTGACTATAATAAATTTGGATTAAAAGAATAGGAGAATTTTCGTGTATACTTTAGAGTTGAAATACAGTATATACAGTAATTACATTAAAATTGGACCTTTCATTTCTCTAACAATACAGTGAAAGGGTTTTCAGTGAAGCGAGGTGTAGAATAGTCACTTATACTCAGTGATGATGCCACTCATACTTACAGTATACTGTACACCTTAATATCGCGATATAACTAGAGTAATGTACTGCAAGAAATATATTTTTATTTTAAGATGATGATGACGTCATAGGCCAGGGATCCGTTGGCGACCTCTATGTGTTCGTAACACCATAGAATGGTGTTGTGATGGAGTGTGGAGTGCGGGCAGTCGGTCTATAGCTGCCTGCACACAATCTGTGGCGGGTGCTCCACTCCAACCCGCCAACGATGCCAACCATCTCATGCGGGGTCTGCCTGGTCCGCGGCAGCTACCAGATGGTGACTCAGTCAGACTAGTGGCGTTGTTATGGCGAGCATAATGACCCAGCCATCTCCATTGCATGTTTCAGACACTGTCCGCGTTCATAATCCAGCGACCTCCAATCTTTACCATCAGTTCTTCATTGGTTATCTCAAGAGAACATCTTTTAACGCATTTGAAAAAAACTTAAGACGAACAGTGCATAGTATAATGCAACCATTCTCTCTCATGTCAGCTATCCCGAGGTAATTAGATCGATTTTCAATTGAAGGATGGGTCTCGTTATAATTATAGCGTGTCTGGCGAAGGCAACATCTGCTCGAGAATGATCACTATATAGATGCAGCTGTGTCGTGTAGACACCCTAGATCACATAATCAGATATTTACTGATTCAATCGTGCCTCATTTTGCACATTTGAGATACTAAATAAAACCATCAGCACTTCAATGTTTCCTTTTCACACATAAAACTAGTCCATGCCTGCAATTCGGGTGTCATTCTGTCTGACAGCTGTAGAAACATTAATTCGCTTGACTCCTTATATAAAAGCATGGGCGTTTGCGAAAGTAAACCTATTCAGAAACGTGGAGGAAAGCCTAAAAAGAAGTGCAAATCTCTCTTATTGACGAATTCCTTAGCGATGCTGGTTCTCACGCTTCTTTTAGCCTTTGTTGTGCCTTTGAGTGTGCTGGCGAGCAATAGCGTTGATCCATTGGTGAGTAAAAATGAGAATTATTACCTTGACTAGGATGACCAATAATTTAAGCATAGGTATAGGTTATAGATTTGAACGTGCGCTTGAAATTATTATAGTGTGCTCTTCATTTTCATATCGCCATATCACATCCATACCGTCAACGAAGGAGGAGAAACGATAATGTATTTGTTGATGTATTTAGACAAAATAGTAAAAATTGTAGTTAGACAAAACAGTAAAAATTATTTTGTAAAAGGGGAAATTATTGTGTATTATGCTGTGAAGTGTCTTATCGAGTTATCGTCATACATACAAACCGCATAAGCGAATCAGAAGTGGCTCGCACAGGCTAACCCAACCGGACGAGAGTGATCCTATCGGCTGGTTGGCTATATTATATCCTTTCGCCTATAGTGTACTCTTTACAACTTGTCTTACGTTATTGCTACATGATGTTGCTAAATATTAATGATTGTGCTCTCTTTCTCAGATCTATCTTCACAAATACGGTTATTTGGGAACGGGACGCTCTTCAGCTAAAAGCTTGAAAAATGCCGTCATGGATTTTCAAAAGATGGCAAATCTTCCCGTCACAGGAGTGATCGATCAAGCAACGAAGACCAAAATGAAACAGCCAAGATGTGGTTTCCCTGATTCCCCGCAAACTAGCCTGGCACAAAATGCCTACGGATACAGGAAATGGACTAAAACCCATCTGACCTACAGATACTATTCATTGACCAATGACTTGCGCACTAGCGAAGTGAGATCGATCATCGCGTTGGCCTTCAAAGCGTTCAGTGACGTCATTCCCATGACTTTTAGTGAAACCAAAGGCCGTTGGCCGGATCTTAAAATTGGGTGAGTACATAAAGAAAAAGGTTCTTGTATATGCTTGCTATATCACTTGAACATGATTTCTTAGCGCATGTGCGGTCGCTTAAAACAAGTGATCATTATGCTGGGCTGTAACCACTTACAGTAAGTCCCATTAATCGAGTTCTATTCATTTAATTTGTTCGCTCTATACAGGATGTTCGTTGAGTACGATAAAATCACAACTTCCCGAGGAATTGGACATTCGATATAATTTCATACGAATATCGAAAGATTTTGAGTTGACACAAAGACTGATATCAACGGTCAGTTTCGTACTATTTTTTAATTTTTAGGTTTTATCATGGTGGCCATGGTGATAATGATTATTTTGACGGTAAAGGAGGAGTATTGGCCCACGCCTTCTTCCCAAAAGACGGCAGAATCCATTTTGATGAAGGAGAACAATGGACAAATGGTCGCAGCAATTACGGAAGGACGAGTTTGTTCTACACAGCAGCGCACGAGATTGGACACGCCTTAGGACTGCCACATATTCAGAATAGAAAAGCCTTGATGTATCCGTTGCATATCGATTTTGGAAACCGATTCAGTTTCAGACTTCCGTATGCGGACAAATACAATATCCAGCGTATTTATGGAGGTAAGAATCGGTTGTTGTTGTTGTTGTTCAGGGCTGGTTGCCCAAACCTTGTGGAGAGTTGAGCTGAGAAGCACAGACACTCTTCCAGTTCCATGGTACGGTTTGCGCGAGGACTCAGTTGCCCGAAGTCTATTTCGCCATTACCCTGTGGAACTGTGTGGAACAGGGCACCGACCGCCCCAGCTCCACGACGAGGACGCGGTATACCTCCAAAGCCATGTAGGAATCGGTAGCACAGACGAGTGGCAGCAACATCGCCACATTTCATATCTGAGTCAAGCAACAACAAACTCAGACACGAGGCAAGCGAGCCTCTCTCGTTGTTCAGCTAGAGAATACCTGGAAATTGCGTTGCAAACTGGTTACTCCTCCTTCTCCTGCCGGCCAGCAGCAGCAGTATCAAAAAATCAAATAAACTTATCTGTCGGCAACAGTGCTAACTGGAGAACATTATGTATGACTTACTATATAAGTCTTCTGAATTATTCTGATGTATGTTGTATACTAGTAACTCTTTTGCTACCTTGTCTTCTTTAAAACTGCAATTGTATTCTTGGCTTTATATTAAGTGGAATATTATTCTTGCTTTTTCTTTTATTGATTAGCTGGTGGAGGAAAAGGTGGTTTCATCACACCAGTTAGTAAAAGTAAGTTAATCGTCTGTTACTTTATCTTGCTGCATTGATGCTTGTGAAAAATGTACTTTCATTTGTCACCAACATGAAAGAGACACTCGTTTATTTTGATGCAAAATTGAATGCCAGTACTATACTGAATGCCTTTACTGTCAACGATTTACTGGAATTATAATTATTAATTACGTTTTTTGGCTTTTGCTACGAGACTTAGAGCATTTCTAATGTTATCTTGTAGAAGACGAGGAAGGAGGCAGAGGCTTTCGCATTTCATATAACACTCTTCTTTATTTTGATATAAACGGATAACTTACAAAAGTAATTCTGGTAAAAATGTCTAATACACTATAATTAATTTCCAAAACATTGAAAACTATAAAATTACTCTAGAAATATTTACAATACTTACTACTAAACTTATTTATTTCACATAATTATAATATATTTGATAGAGTAGTTTATGGTCCCACGACAGGGAGAGAGCATGGCAGAGTTCAAAGGAGTACATATGGTCGTTGGTGCCTCATAGCTCTATGTCGTGAGAGTGAGACACTACATAAGAATACAGGACATGCATCATAGTTGTTAACACGACTAAGTACAAACGCCAAAGAGGATGATTACAAGATTCGCTACATATTCTACATATTCTACGACATTAAGTTCACACTGACCACGCGTCAGCCACGATATCTCTTTTGTCGTGAGTCGTTAACGTTTCTGATATAACACATCCTTTATTTTTATTTTTTACAGTTTGCATTGACAATAACAAAAGCTGTCATTTATGGAAATATCTTTGTTATAAAAATGATTACGTCAAGAATAATTGCGACAAGACATGCGGACGTTGCACATAAACGAAGAGAAAGACCAACGGAATGCTGTGACCAGAGAATGCTTGATGATGCCATACAGTTTGGTTTTCATCTCAATGCTCTTGATGACATTTACTCAGTTCTTTTATGGCTGTAAATATGAATAATATGCTTTGTGAAATAGCATGATGCTATAATTGTATCATATCGTAATTGCTATTTTTCAAAGGGATTTCACAAATTCAAATACCAATTCTTACATGATGTATTTTGTATATTACTACTTTGAAAATGTGTTACAAATACGGACTATACTGCGTTGTGATTTTCTTTGAATTAGCTTCATTTGCAATCCTTAGAATGAAGTACTCTTACAATCTGACTAAATTATTGCAAAAGTGACGTAGCAGCTCTGTAGGTATCAAGGTTTGCTTTCCAAAGCCTCTTGCGATGTTTTTCTTCGTATATTATCCATGAGAGCATCATCTATTCAGTTGACCAAGTACAGTCTCAATGCATTTTGAAATTCATGCTAGTTGACCTCTGATGACCTTGGAAAATTGCTTTGTTTGAATCGCCTTGAATCATACTCTTTTCTGTGATGTTCTATTTCAAGGATTGTTCCTGGCTGTCATAAATTGTCGATTTCAGCTCAAAAACACGTGACTGTAGTAGCTTAATCCCAAAATGCATCAGGACTGCACTTGGCCAATTAAAAAAGAGCTTCAAGACGATCCAACCACTGATTGGTACACGTATAGCGTGCTAGCTATAACATACTGTATGCAGACTGGCATGTCTTATGCTCTAGGTGTTCTCTACGCACTTATATACATAATACAGATTGAAGATTTCTAATGCGTTATTCCCACTACTTTGTAGAATTTCCAAAAGGGAAATTTCGGTCTCTAAGTCCCTGTACACTCTAAATCGGTGGTAACACCCAGTGACGTAAATAGCGGTCCTGCTTGTCCTGCTGAGCAGGACCAAATAAAATTCAGTCGAAATTGGTATTTTTAGTACATGAGATAATGATATCTTCAAAATCCTCAAGGTAAATTTATCTTGCCTTCAATGACTTGAAATCAGGTCATATTTGCCTTCCGGAGGACCTACGAGCTCACCGAAGTCACTAAATTGCCGCAGTCCTGCTCGTTTCATTCAGCAGGAGTGACGTAACTTCTGCTGTGCTTCGATTGGCTAAGTCGGGCCTACCGCTATTGTTTCTGCATTCCATGCGGTGGAAGAGAAGTCTTTATTGGGTTAACGATCCAGCTTTGCTGTTACGTACGCCTGGAATGAGAGGTTTAATCTTAACAGGTTTCACCTTTATTTTACTTGCTTAAACGTAAAAACACAATATCCACGGTCACTACTGCCCACCGTACCGAAGAGAAATCGATGTGTAGTCCATACTTCTTAATCTGCACGGGTACAGGTCCGAGGAAACGGACCGGAAATGGATGCACCTGCTGTGCAAATCAAAGGCACACCCATCAAAGATACAGGACGTTGAACTAAAAATTCCACTGCTTCGGACAATGAGTCGAGTATGCATGTGACGATGTAAAGTGCAACATAACAAATAAAATACGACGAGAAGTAGCTATGTATTATTGGTTTAAATGCGTAAATTTCCATTTCAATTGAACATGTGGATAAATAATATACAATAAAAGACTGAATCTTAATAATTTTATATGATGGAACTTTTCTGTCATTTTTTCTATGAAATGTGCAAATTAGCTGTAAAACGACTGAGGCGCTTCATTTCACTGAGAAAGTTAGAATATACTTATATTGACTGATTTGATTTGATTTTTTTCCATAAACACAACACGAAAGGTCAAATACAGGATATAAATACTGTACAGTATATAAATATCACTAACGCATAGCCTACCGCAGTTTACAATAACATTTTACCAGATATATAGTACAGCGCAGTACTGTATATCTAAACGGAGTAAACGACGCTTGAAGCAAGACAAAGTTGACGCAGTGATAACGTTATGAGACAGATCGTTCCACCACGGGAAACACGGCAGAGAAATAAGTTTTTAAAATTAAAATTAATTATTTTAATTGTCATGAACGGCCGTGTTTTGCAGCTTTATGGTATGTCCAATGTCCATGGCATAATTATTTACTNATCATTATTAATTTTTTGTATGATTAATAACAGTTTACTAATAAATCAATAAATCAACGAGTGGTAATTAATAGTATAAATTACTACTATGTCTACAAATAGTGCCACATATTATACACTAGACTAGCGCACTCCATGCGCTTACCGATAAATGAATTCGTATGCAGTATTCCAGCTTTCTTAGGCCCTGTTTACAAGGAGGGAGGATGATCCTAGTAAGTAGGATGATCCTACTTTCTAGGATGA